>JANTCA010031169.1:0-21475 GCA_024741275.1 Chironex yamaguchii | reverse complement strand
ATTTGGGTATGCCTTCCTGTAAGTGAGTATCCAAATGTATGCATTGAATCAAAAAATAAATTTGAAGTTTAAAAAAATTATTTTTATTACTATTATTATCATATATGTATCGGGTTTTAATTGACATAGCTTAATCCTCACATGACATAATATGTTTACCAATATATTTTGCCAAGAAGCCTACTTTGGCATGGAGAAGTTAAAATAGGAGATGGGATAATGTATAGTTAGTAAAAACACCCGCCAAATGTTGTTTTAACATTGCTATCGGTGATCTGGGTATCAGCTACTCACAGGTACCCCAACCTATCCGTGTTATCATGTTTTTGTACAGTTTTCTTTGTATATATTTGGTTTTATACTTGTTTTACACCCCGTTTACTTTTGATTCTTTTATCTATTCAGGACCGGGAGTATTTGGAGTATTGTATTACTCTGGGCACGGCTGTGAGGAAGCGGGAGAGAATTACTTACTTCCTGTTGATATGCCTGCAAAATTTGTTTCAAACCGTGCCATAAGGGCACAGGAGTTCTTGCAAGAGATGCAAAACCGCGATACAGCTATGAATCTGTTGATTGTTGACGCATGTCGAATTAGGTAAGGTGCTTATAGTTACTCATACCTGGTTTTCGTTTTATCTTGGGGGCATACTCCAAATCGAGCGTAGCTGATTCCCATGCTAGGTGTAGGGAATTTTGGTAGAAAGTGAACTCTTTATGAGAGTTAGCTTCCGTTACCTTCTCTCACCGATGATGTTTTGATTGTGGTGACGCGAATTCGAACTGGCAACCACTGGCTCGCAAGATCGTCGTCTTATCCACTATACCGTGGTTTAAGTCACTGATTAACCTTAATAACAGCCTTACCTCTCTTCTATTATTTCACAATTTTTTCCCTTTCACTAGGATTCGTTCAACTGAAGATGAGAAAACCTCCCTGAAGAGAACTCCAAAGGGAAACACTATTTTCGCATATGCATGGTATGTGTTGTCCCGCGTTTCTTAGTATTTAGAATGGACTAGACAGCCAACTTAAAATAACGCCAGAAGTAGGTTACTATTTATTCCTTTTGGTCAGGACTTTATAACGATCTTTACCGTTGGTTGTCTTACTGACTTGAAGTTGCCTTAACGTTAAGTCCCAATCTACTTTCATTATTAGATCACTTTACAGTTATTGATTTTCAGTCATAGCGCAATTTTCCCTTCTTCGAGATAAAGTGGAGTCTTGTTAGGTGTACTAATGCTTCGGTATCGTGTCATTGATGTGTGGAACGTATAAAGAGTTTAACTTTTTGCTAGCATTTGTTCTGACATTCGTATTACGTATGCTAAATGTATTTTCATAGCCTTGCCGTGATTGATTAGGAAATGTCTATATTCGTGTAATCAAGATTGGAGTAGATGTGACCATCTTGTTGTTCGACATGGCATGATCCTGAAACTTACTTTGCATCAATGTAGAATATTCAAGTCCTCAGATTAAAATGATCACATTTACCTTGAAATAGGCTTCGCGACCTTGAAGTTTCATACTGTCTTTTGAAAGCACTTTCTTGGTAAGTGATATAATTCCACGACTTGTATTCGTATGTCAATGAGGTGCCTGAAGTTACATATTCTTCTCATCTCAGCTTGGTTTGTCTTGTTGTATGGATACGTTTTTGGCCGAATGGTATTGCCTGTTTATTTACTTCTCGTTTCAACAGTATGACACAACAGAGTGCATATGAAAACCAGAGGCAGAAAACTGGGGAATATTGTCGTATATTGTTACAACACATTCGAAGAGATACACGAGTCGAACACATTTTTATGGACATTAATAAAGGTAAATTGAATCATTTGGATATTGTTCAGGGACAGACGATGGCTGTATTATTTTAAAGTACACTATTTAAATTACGCTATTTAACAAATAGCGAACGGTATTGGCAAGCAGAAAATAGTACACCCATTTGCCTCTAAGTTGAAAAGTTTTTTTAAGAGCGAGATTACGAGCTTGAAAAATTTTGTAACTACAGCAAGAAACAGTCTAATAGTTCGAAAAGGCAGAAAGGAAGTAGTTATGCATGTGACGGCTTATTAGTCAGTCATAGGAACCTATCGAAGTTATTCAAAGCTGTAAAATGGACGCCAAGCCGAATATGTGATAGTGATAATGGGTCGTCTTATAATGTACAGTTTATCGAATTGTTGCTCCTTCAAACTTCGTGTGTGCTAGTTTACATTTTGACGAATGTGGGATTCCTGGTCATTAGTTATCCTAAGTATAATTTGTACGTCAGTTGTAGCAATGGCCACTTTTAAAGTTCAACGTCTTTCAGCTTGGTTATTGTTTTCTTTTTAGCTGTCGCCGAGAGTGGCATATCTGCACAAAGGTCAAATTTTGAATCAGATGCTTATCAAGAATGCAGACTTACATCGCCTGTAGCGTTATCAGTACCCAATGATGAATTTCTCGAGAGAACCCGTCTGTGGAGAAGTGGGCAAAGTAAGTATAACATATCCTGTCTACTCTTCTTTGTCATTTCTTGCGATATCCCGCGATATTAATACTACTTGAGTCGAACCAGTGTTTTCTCAGTAGTCAGATCTGTAGTGATAATTTTACAATAGTGGGTGCAGGAGATGCTAGAAATTATCCTGGAATATCAGCGAAGCAGCACTGGTATGACGTAACGAGTTTTGGTTACATGTTTGCGATCATAGTGGGGGCTTATGGGGACTTGAACTCGCGATGTTTTGTAAAACAATAGCACCCATGTTTCTTGATAGCTGGATAAAAGCTGTAAGTTTTGGTCGCGTGATGCTGTTTTTTGTGGTGGTATAGTGAAATCAAGTCTTGCGTATTATTATTGACTGATAAATTTTGGTAATGGTTATTGCAAAGAAGTTTTGCAAACTACCAAAGCGGAATGCAGAGCTTTCATGTAACACTTGTAAAAAAGTATGACATCTGTAGTGCATTGACTGTATTATTGCTATTCATGTAATATCTAATTTATATACTGGCTCGTAGGTCCAGTAGCATATCCGTTCGTAAATTTGTTTATAAGCTTTTGTAATTAATAATCTACCTACTTAAGGCCATGCGTCAGCTCAATTCGTCGGGAAGCGTCAGTTATCGCTGTCCGTCAGGACTACACGGATTTCCCGCGTCTCTTCCATTTCTATATCAGTGCTTTTACGGTATGTATAGAACTTTCTTTTATTTATTCACACACCTGATTTACCGCTGGGGGTTTTTTTTCGATTCACAGGAATCCCTGCCGACCTCCTCTTAAACCGGGAAAGGTACGACCTAGAAGTGTGTTTTACGTCCTTAATCAACAATACATTAGACGTCTCGATATTCCTTCATAATTTGGATCCATTTGATGACGTAGTAGACAGTTTGCCAAATCCAAGCACATTCACGGTAGGTACATGTTTTGCTTATGTACACAATATATTATTTCCATAAAACATACTACTGAAGTATTTTAACCAGTAAATCTTTGACGCAAAGAGTACTTGACGGCAAGGAGGGCATAGGGAACCAAGGTAGAAAGATGGTTTCCTAGACAAAATTTATCTTTGCTTTGTATGTCAGAACTTTTTTTTAGCGTGCCGAATATAAACTAAGCAGATTACATTTCGTGCGATTGGTGGGAAAATATTTTTATTTTGATACTTTAACATTTACCAAAAATCTTGCGTTGTTTGGCTTACTTTACTAAACATGTAGGTAAGTGTGTAAAGATTCTGCAGTGGGAATCCGTAACTTTGTTGATGACACCATTGTTTAGGTCCGTTGTTTAAGAATCAAAAACGTAAACATGTTGATAATTTGAATTAAATGCTTTGTTGCAAATCAAGCAAACAACTACATCAGGGAAGCGCAATGCCACCCGTATGCTCGAAAACTTGCTCCATACATCGAGTGTTTGCGAGAAACGCGTTTGAACGAACTTGCCAAGACGAGTGGAAAAGCTTTAACTTGTATGTCTTAGTACAAAAAGCTGTTGTCACGCCATCGAAAAAGGGGTTTTGTCTTATCACCTCCACAAAAGAGGTATTTTTTGTTATGGTTTATCTGTTTGTTTGTCCGTTAGCTGCTTGAAGCAAAAAGGTTGGATTTTTGTAAGGGGGGGGGGGGGGATTTGTCAAAGCAAGAAACTATTAACTTTTGAGTTTGGTTCGGATAGCCATCTGAATTCTGAATCATGTTGAAATTTTCAGGAATGACATCTTCCGAAAACCACAACTAGCGAGGAAATCCTCGCGAGAAAAACCCAGTTACGATGGTGCTTATTAGTACAGCTTTACGCCAGTATGTAGCCATGGGTTGAGGAAGCTGAATTGGGCGCCGTCTTGTACACCGAATAGGATGGGACTAAAACTGCGTGAGCGATTGCTTGAAATAGGAATGAACTAAGCTGTGAAAGTGGCGCTATGTTATCTTATGTGTATTTCATGTGTGTGTTTTCTACCTCCTTTACATTAGCCTGTTCAGCTTGTATATTCCGAAGTTAAAATTAATCCAATCCTCCCAAGCACCAAAGGACTTATCGCAAAATTTCGGATGGAATGCCTGCAAAAGGTCAAGGTAAGAGGAAGTTGTTTGTTATAACGGCGATGGCATAAACGTACTCTCTACATGAGGTTTTGATATGTGAATAGTAAAGCTAGGTTGTGGATCATAACTAACTTCGCATTCCAGGCGTTACTCTTAGATCGACTTTCCCAAACTATGCCCGTTTGTTATTTTAAATTCAATTCCATGGATAGTGGGACGATTTTAAAAGACATGCAAGATTTCTTTTGCAAGTCGACTCAAGGACTTGTTTGGGTGTAACTTTTAGTAACGAAGACGCTTCTCTCGGCTTTTAAGATTGTCTCTCTTGCTTTTCCTGTATCCTCACACTCTGCAATTAGTGTATCGAACACTAAATTCACTAACAAACAGACAAGCAAACAAACACGCACACAAATATATAAACACTCGCGCGCCTGCAAAGACAGGCATTCATACCACGTTGGTAAAAGCGAACCATTCATGCATATTTGAGGTAAGCTGGACTGTCTTTTGTTTCAAACTTTAGAGTCTTACTAGTAAAGTCTTTTTACTTTTTGATAATCTACAGTATGTTAGCATAGGCTTCGCTTCTCTTCTTCGTTCTAGGTCCCCGTTGTAGCTGTTATTAGTTTTCTAATTGAATGGTCTGATGGCTCCACCGAAGATGACTACCTAAAGCTGGACCTTGGTTTTCCTTGTGTATCCGCTATTTTTTCACAATTTGCGGATTGGATAACAGGGGAAAATCCGCACTGGACATCGGTGTAGGGAAATGATACGGTAAGCTGGCACCTTAGCACAAGAAAGTGGCTCCCCACGCCCAAGGCAGTGAACTTGGAGGTATCTAAAGTCAGCTCATTCGACCTGAGGATCGGAGATTGGCATATTGCCCATTTTAAGGCTTGTACTGTTTTAAAGCCAAAGGATTCTCTATAAATTTCTATAGAAAAGAGGAAAGAATCAAGCAATGAAGTGAATCATCATGAAGTTCTTGAGGCAGTAAAGGCTTGAAAATATCAACACCTGTCGACTTGGAAAACCAAGCTACTGTATTGTGCAGTCATGGAAAGTTTTACTTTGGTCCTACTCACCTCAGACAAGACTAATTTGCTATGTTGAACTCTAATGTATTGAAAAATATTAGCGGTGTATGAATACCTAGTCACTAAGGAATGTCTTCTGATGTTTGCCAAAGAAATTATCTGTGGATTTTAAAAGGGCACATGTAAACCCTTGATAGTATTTAGTCAAGTCAGACCTATAGCTGGCATTTCTGGGGTCATGCTTTCTTTTATAGAGAGTGAGGTCAAATCCTGGGTTTAGTCAACACCTTTTGACACAGTGTCGTAGGTATGGGATCATAACGCCAAGTTCTTTGTATTTCGTCTTCCTTTTAGTATTGTGAGCTACGCAAATGCAGCTCTGTGTGGGTGACTGCAGCTGGAGCCAGATACCGTTAAAACATCTCTCACAAATAATGCAAGACCAGAAGATCGAATGCTCGCTTCCTGAAGTGATGATGTTGATACCTTGGCGTGGTGGAAAGAACTAAATAATTCTATTGATGATGATCCAACTACGAGACAATCAACCGAGGGTTGCCTTAATGCAATTCCGTTGCCATACATCAACGATAACTATGAAATCCCTTCCGTTCCACTCACTATCAACTCGTATATTTGACCATTTCTGATTGCGAGGACAATTAAATATTTGTTTGATTGTTGCGTATCAGACTATGATAATACTTAATACACGGTACCCGTGTCTACAGATTTTTAACCTGAAATCATTGGAGTCATACATCCAGTTTCCAAATGCATTGTGCCCTGAGAAGAATTGTTCGGACTGGTCATTGCAAGCATAGATCTGTGGAAGATTACATTGACTACTTCGATGACAGTTCAGGTAGCACTGGAAACTACTATCTAAGTAAGCGAAGAGCTGGGGTGGTGAGACGTATGGTAAATAGCAAGGATCCCTGAACAAATTGTTACAAGAGAGGAATGTTGCTACCTGCTTGTGAATAGTTAACCTGACTTTTACAGGGCTTACGCTGTTAGTTGTAAGTACATTTGTTTGACTGCTGTGCACGTATTAATACTTGCGCTGTAATCATGTAAGCGCTTTAGGCAAAGACGTTGCCCTTACGATTTATCTGACATTCAAATTGAGTGAGATTGGTGTTGCAAAATTTAACTCTGTAAGTAGAATTGTGTATTGTACTGCTTGTTATTTCATTGCTTTGCATTCCGGACGAAATGCAAGAAATTTGACGTAAATGTTTACGATTTGCCGTGAGCCCCGTTTGAAGCTCGACATGATTAACTCTTTCTCAGAGCAGTTAACATATTTGAAAATTATGTGATAAATTTGACTATTATCCCATTGTATTCCACGCAGAGCAATATTAGTGCACACTTTTACCAATATCTTAAAGCATTTTATTATGTTTGTAAAAAGCTTCAAATTGAAGATATATTTGAAATATCATGCCATCGTTTATGTCGTTAAATTTTTATTTTTTGTACTTTCGTCTGTGAATCAGGTGTTGAAGAAAACCTTTTCGTTCAAACGTTGTCTTTGCCTTTTTTGGTGTTTTCATATCCTTCGTCTTTGCCGGTGTTTTTCATATCACAAAAATGTGTTATTTTCAAGCGTTTAAAACTATTTATAACGCGAGTCCATGAATGTTGTGGCCACCTGCCCTTTATCAAATTGGACTAAACTAAGTTTATGTCCACACGATTTTAGTTTTCTTGTAAAATTCTCCACGGTCTTCTGTTCTTTCATCTCAGCGGGAATCAGACCCCAAACAGCTGGGCCCCTACATCGGATGGTGAGGTGACCAAGTTACATTCTAGGTCATATTTGGTTTAGCGGTTCTTGCTCCTTAACTCACTAGTTGAGGTGTCCTTCCTTTCAAATCGATCAACTAGAAGTTTAGGCAAGGATTCTGTATAAGTTTTAAACATGAGGGAAGCAAATCTTTTGTATATGTGAGTTGACGACTCCCATTTTACCATGTTAAGAACTTCTTTTTCGCTCGTTTTGCTTGGTATACCATGCATTAATTTACCTACTTAGATATGTAGAGACTCCAGCTCATTTATTAATGAAACGTGATATTCCCGATATTGAGATACAGTATGAGACGGTGGATATGATCGTTTTATAGTATATTTCCTCTATGACTTCACTTGGTAGCTCTTCAAACTTTTTGAGTTGTATTAACTTTGCATCGTACTGTTTGCGAACTGCATGACCTGTGGTTTCCAGCATAGTTTGTTATCAGTTATAACTCCTAAGCATTTGACTGCTCATAAAACTGTATGGAGGATTCACCTATTTTATTTACTCTCATTAGCCAGATGAAGGAGGGTGCCGGAAACATAGCCTTTTGTGTACTGTTAGTTTGTTTTGTTGCCACCGGTTATAAAGGTCTGCTAATATTGCATCGACAATAGTTCTCACGTATTTTCCGATATCATAAATTGTAGCGTGGTCAGCGAACATGTAGATATTGCCTGCTGTTTCAGTGACCTGGAAGTCCTTGACATACAATGTAAAGATCCTAGGACCAAGCAGCGACCGCTGGGGTACACCCCCTCTCATTGGTAGTGTGTTGGATCTCACGTCATTAATGGCAACAAACTGCCTTCTATTCGGTAGATATCAAGACAGCCAGTCATGGAAAGCACCAGATATACCAACCGCGAGCAGTTTTGCTTTCAACACATGATCTATTATATCGAAGGCTCTCTTGAAGTCTCTGAAAAGAACAACAACTTTAAACCATCATTAATTGCTATTTTACAAGTCTTAGTGAGGACGAGATTAAAGATTCTGTAGAAGTACCTTTGCGGAACGTCCATTGGTTTTGGTGAATTACTCGAGTGTGAGTAGTATGATTGTCGATTGAGTCACACAAGATTTTCTAAGATATTACTATTCAAATTTAGTATTGTCAAGGGTCTGTAATTTGCTGGTTCTTAAGGTGAGCTTCGCTTGAAAGCTGCATTTACTTGTCCTGTCTGCTAGTACTCTGGAAACTTGCTTTTATTTATACTTCTACTGTATATTCCATAAAGCTTCCAGAAGCTATTCTTCAGCTGCAGCCAGTTCCCTTGAACTTATCCCATCTATCCTATCTGCTTTTTAAGGGATGCTTTTGAGCTTCCTTATTACTTGGACCTCTGTAATAGTGATCGATTTTGTAGATAGTGACAGTCTTTGATAGTGCTCTAGTGTGGTTTATCCACTGTTAAGCTAGTTCCTTTTCGTTCTTTACAAAGTACTCATTAATGCTTTCGAGATCGGAAGGTAACATGATACCATTCCTATCATTAATCGGAGGAATAGATTTTTTTTCTTTGCTTTTCCATTTACTTTCTTTACTACTTGCCAAAATTCTTTTATGTTTATGACTTTGCCAAATTGATTCCTCTGACCTCACATCAACACATTCTCAGAAATAAACGTGGTTGCTTACAGCAGTGATGAACAAAGCAATATTTTGTCAAGGTTTGTTAAGCTAATGGAAAGTTTTTGTGCAAGTACAGTAAGGAAAACGATATTTTATGTCTGCAGACAAAATGTGGACAAATTGTAATGGATAAACAAAGAAGTGCCCAAACCTTAGATATTTCGGTGCCAGTTTGTCAATTTTCAAAGCTGGAGTTTCCACTAAGAGAGACATACTTAGATAAAAAGTTACTAACGTATCATTAACTAAATTGAAAATCAATACTCTTATCGATATTCAATACACATTGTTCAAAAATATGCAAATTTTAACCATATGCGACCATTTTAGATGAAATGGGCATGGTAGTGGGCGTGCCAGGTCGCTTGTGGACACTCAGATTTTGAGTTAGATCTGCCTCTTAGACAGTGTATTTAACGATACGTTGTTGCATCTTAACATGTTTTTGCAGAGCCATGGTGTAACATGCTATGAAAATTGTAGGAAAGATTCTAGCCTTAACAATTTTCATCTGAGTGGAGGAAGAAAATGCTTCGGCCCATAAGCAAAAATCTGGAGATAATTACAAAGAAATAACAGTCAGGTTTTACTTGTTACAAGTATCATGTAAGATATTACTACCTGTAGTATGGTTGGGTGGTCGGTGACCGAACCCGCTTTTCAACTTGATAGGGTCAGCATCACTAGTCCTGTCGTACGAGGAATGTGTGGACACCCAGCAGGATTTAAAATAGGACCTGTCAAAAGTGGAGCGGCTCCTAGATGAGTGAAACTGCACGAACCATCAGGGTTACATGCCAGAAATACCTGTATGAATTCACAGATTGGTCGAGGTCAAGGTTAACAACAAGCGTTCCTGAGTGTAGAGCTACAGGTTTGGATTGACAAATTGCCCATTGTGGCGCAAACTGCAAAGACTGCTAAAAATCAAATCACAGTTGGCACATGGAATTTAAAATCAATGGGAAAGGTAGAGGAATTATAATAAGGGTTAGAAAGGTACACATTGAACATCATTGATCTTGCTAAAATGAGGTTGGTAACAATCAGGTGAAGCAGTGACTTATAGCAGCCACAAAATCATCTATTCTTGAAAGGGTCAAAGGCATAAGAAATGTGTTGGATCAATGTGCACAAAGGAAACATACGAACAATGCTGAAATGCAACTTTCCAACAAATATATTATTCGCACGAGGTTGAGTGAATCACCCAGAGCCTCTCTATTGTCCAAATATATGCTCTTAATTCAGACAACAGTAACGAAGTGAACTTGCTTAGGTGTGCCAATTGCCGAACTAGAAAGCCTGGTTCATACGTGCCGTAATTTGAGTAAGAATCGAGGGAGTCAGCGACTATCTTGCTTCTTACGTGTTTTACGAGAGATGTGAACGTATTTCCGTAAGCGATCCCCGATGTCGCCGACTTCCCTACCAAATAGAATGAGTTCTATTTGAAAAAATCAAGACCCCGACTTCCACGATTCTTACGCGAATAAAATGTGAACGCTGTGCGGGATAGTCGCTCACTTCAGACTTTCGCTGCTGCTTTGCTAGTTACCAAGCTGCTACATGCTACATTAATTCCAAAATAAGAAATTATCATGCATGAACATGACCTAAATACCTGCAAAAATATTCTCCGTCGAATGTTCTTAGCTCGTTAAGCAGTGTATGAAATTGACAATAGTGCTCTCTCTCCTTCAGATGAGGCCATAACCAAAATTTTCGTTTTCTTTTCGTTTTTTGATGACGGCTATCCGCAAGCGGATGATGGCAGTCAGCATTAGAAGTCTATCATGTAGAGTCCTTCGATTATTTGCTGCTGGCATTTTGAAGATTGATTGTCACGCTTTTTGATCTTTAGTTGGTATTCAACATGTAAGTCGGTGACTCTCATGACAAGTGCAAAAGCAATGAATGCAGAAACCCAAGAAGCAGGATAGTCGCAGACTTCCCTTTTTTACGCAAATTACGACAAGTGTGAACCAGGCTTAAGTCTTAAAAGTCATCCAAGCACGATAATACATAAATAACAGATAGAAAACCTTTCTTGCATCAAATAATGACAGAGTAATAAGCTTGGTTTTGTTAAGGCCAAAGTACTATAGAACAGATGATGAATGTGGGAATTTTGTCTGAGAAATTCGGAGAAAATCAGCAGGAATTACATCAAAATATTATTGACTTCATAAAGGCTTTTATGAAGGGTGTGGTACGAGGCTTTCTTAGTCAGTAGGAAGCGGCATAATGTACCTGATTATATGATAGACCTAATTTAACCGACTTTATGAGAAAAGCTGTTTTGCAGTCATGATCAACAGTAATTCATGGAAATGGTTTAAGTTGCCTATTACTACTAGAAATATTCAACATTATACATGGGGTAGATAATGATGGGTGTTCTTGAAGATTTCTTTAGAAGCGCCAAAAACGGTCGGAGAGCAATAACAAATCTTACAGTTGCTTTGCTGATGATATCAATTCGCCGAGACCAAGAAAGAACTCTCAGAGTTGACACAACCTTTCAACGGCTTTTGATATGTCCAGGACGTTAGCAATGAGAAGAGTAAGATCGTGATGACGGGAGCACACAGATAAGAAGGAGACTGATATTAAGGCCCAGAAAAATGGAGCAGAGATGGAATCAGTTTAACTATCTTGATTCAACGCTTAACACTATGGATACCTGAGAAACTGAGGTGAAACTGCAACTGCACAGCTGCCTAAAGTAAATAAGATCTGGAATAGCAGTAACATAAACAAAATAAGAGTCAAGCTAAATCTTTTACATTCCTGGGTAATATCAACGGTCTTGTATGGATGTGACATTTGGGCACTCACAACCAGTATTATATGAAAAATAATGGCATTTGAAATGAAATTCTATTGCAGAATACCACGTATTTCCTGGTAAGGCTACTGAACATGTGAATATGTTATTAATGAAGTTTGAATAAGTAGTCGGGAAGAAGGAGAGATTATTAAAACGAGAAAGAGAACACCACAATGGTTTGGGTACATATGTAGAAGAACCAGAGAAATGTCGACAAAGAAAAGGGTTGAAGACTGTATTAGAGAAGGTGAACAACAAAAGGCATGGAGGAAGAATGTGAGGAAATGTAACTTCCCCAACAATAAGACGTGATCTTAAAAAAAGAAGAAGAAGAACAAAGATAATGTTAATAATATCTCCGTACAGAAGGATTGAGGAAGTTACATTGGATTCAGAGCCTGCTTTGCTGTAAACAAATTGACATTTTTTCTTGGTTCTCATTTGTATATAATTACACAAACACGAAGTGGTTGTCATGCTTTGGATAATCAGAAATGTATGCTCAGTTTTAGTGACTGGCGACATTATCATCAGAAAGAGAAAGTTAGTCTTTGTCTTAAAGATGAAAGCAGCATCTGGACAAGAATCACCATGTTTAAAACAGAGTTGCCAGAATAAACAACGCCTGATAAACAACCAGGTGACACAAAACTGACAAATGACTTGTGATACAAAACTACTCGATGCTAAATCGATGCATAACCATGGCCACGACACACACGGACTACCTTATCAGAATAAACTTTTTCTGGACTACGTTTTTGACGGTTATAATTGTTCTTACGTCCTGAAATATGTATCGCTTATATTCGGCAATTAATTGTGCTTCATTTTCGTATAAATCAAGAAGGTAATTTCAAATGGCACATAATGTCAATGGCACTTGAAAGACAACAAGGGTTAATAAGAAGTACTGTTTTTTTCATATTCACTTTGAGCTTGACACCCTGTTAGGAAGATTGAGCTCCAATAAAGTCGTGCAAGTCAGAAAAATGCCTACCCTACGCCACAATTGCGGTGTCTACGAATCTTTGGTGAAGTTGGCAAGGAAAGCAATGAAAGAAGTTGCTAGGGAACAAATTCTGAGGCCAGACAAGCTTGGCATGTATCTTTGAGAGGTGGAAAACTTGGCCTAATCACTTTCACATTGGTAAATATCGGCAGATCCTAATGATGATTCATATATAGTGACGCAATCATCAAATCATGACATCCTAAATTCTCCTATGAGAAGCAAGATCCTGGTAGCTCATTTGTTAGAGCATCTGCAGAAGGTCGCGGTTTCGATCCCTGCCTTCGACGTATGATTTGTTCTCAGAAAAACTTCAAAACGGTTCATACTCAAGGGTTATGATACTGTCACATTTGAGATTCTGATAACCGCCAATCCCCAGGGAAGTCTTTTTTTAACTGATGAATATTGCCACTTGTAGTGGGAATTTAGCTTCAATGATTCCATGTACTGACAGATTGATAGTGTAGCTATGGGTTCACCTATGGGAGCGGCGCTTGCCAATATTTTTGTTGATTTTCAAGAGAAAAAACAGTTCAGTTCAACTTCAAGACCCTTGGTATATTCTAGGTATGTTGATGACATATTTAAAATTTTTCCATGTGAAAAGGATTTGAAAATTTCCCCCTTAACCATAATTCAGTACACTCTTCACTAAAATTAACTATTAAAAAGGAAGAAAACCGTATTACCGTATTTAGACGTGCGGGTTGAAAAGATTGATATTACCTTAATAACACGCGTCTACAAAAAAACCACATTAACTGGTCAATATCTCAGATGGGATTCATTCAACCCTAAGCTGCGTAAGATCAATTTAATTAAAACATTAGTTCACAGGACAGTTTCTGTTTGTTCCCCTTCAAAACTGAACTTTAAGGTTGAACATATCAAAGCCATACTTTTACACACTGGCTACTGTAAATAACATGTTTTCTCAATTTATTTCACAAAAATAAGCTTCTTTTAATTCAGATGCTAAATTTGGTCTTACGAAATGCCCGGTTTATCTTAAACTTCCTTGGATTGGCAATGTTTCCTTACGTTTTGAAAAGCAAATTAAGGAGTGTGTTGAGTGGTGATAATTTCATAATCATTATGGTATATTTTACGTTATCTTTAATAAAGATGCGTCACACAATTTTAGGCATAGAAATAACATGTTTAGTTCTTTTTCAGTGTTTTTAATAATGATTTGATTAGTTACAAGCATTTCAAAATAAAAGAAACAATTGTCTTGGGGAGGCTAGGATGAATTTTGCCAAATTTGTATCCCTCCGGGAGCAACCGCTCTGGTTGTCAAGAGATAAAAAGGCCATAAAATCTTTGGCACATTTGCAGCATAAAACGGTGAGTTCCTTTATGCATTTTGATAAAGCAAAATTGTTGAATATATTTAGTAGAGTAAATGATTAAATTATCTACATTTACATTGTTTGAAATATTTTTAGTAAACCTAAGAAATCTGAAGACATAAAAGGGGCAACGGTGAATGAGAAAAATTTTGGGAAGACGATCGAGGAGAGTTACCCAAACGACCTTGGTTTGTGGCCCAGTGAGATTTCAGAATCATTCTGCGAGTATTGGCTCCGTAATGAAAGTAAGCAATGGCAGCATCAGAAATCTGATTTCAACTCTGCAGTTATAGAAAAGGATCGGACCCATCGTTACACATCCTCTCTTTTCACCAGAAAGCATTCTTTATCAGGGGAACTTCTCGATTTTTCTTGGCTTTGCTATTCTGAAAGCACTGATAGGCCTTGGCTGATGCTGTTGTTCGCAGCAAAACTCCTTCGAGGATCAATCGCCAAATCATGCAAGCCATTAAGCTCGAGGGTAAATATTGGCATGCAGTGCTTCGGCATATGATTGATGTCATTGTTCTTCTAAGTATGCGGGGTTTGGCTTTACATGGACCTGACGAAATGATTGGTTTATTTCATAATGGAAACTTTCTGGGTACAATTTGAGGTACGTTTTACCATCTGGTCCAGTCGAAAGGTTTGTGACTTTTGTGCCAATTAGAAGTCACACTGGGATGGAAATAGCTGAAATCATACTCACTTTCCTCCAAGAGAATTCAATTGATGTCGAGTACTGCTGTTGTCAGTCATACGACAATGCTAGCAACATGTCGGGTAAGTACAAAGGTGTTCAACAGAGGATACAGGATGTGTGCAGCTATGCTGAATTCTGCCCGTGTTTTGCACATTCACTTAACCTGGTTGGATCCTGTGCTGTCGAAGCCAACGCTGCAGCAGCTAATTTCTTTTCCATTATCCAGCAACTCTACAAATTTTTCAGCTCTTCAATTTATCTTTGGAAAAATGTGCTCAAGAACGCAGCTAAACACCTGGCAGATACCTGCTGTTCTGCAAGATATGATAGCTCTTGGTTACAGGGAGAACATCGACTTGTTGAATGCTATATCAGCTGATGATGAGATCCGTGATGAAGTCCAGAATGAGGCGAAGGGGCTTGTTGAAAAGCTGAGCCAGTTGGAGACGTGCATTCTCCTGACAGTGTGGAATACTCTTCTCAAATGGTTTCAAAAGACGAGTTCTGCATTACAAAGAGACGGGGTCAATTTAAACACAGCTGTTTCTCTCCTGGAATCATTGCAAGTGTATGTCCAAGGTTTCTGCAAGAGATACCAAACTTTCGAAGATCAGGCCAAAGAAAAAAGTGGAAATCAAGCCTACACTAAGGATCACAGCCGAAAGAAAGAGCGCAAATGCTTTCATGGCGAAATCGGGAATGAACCCAATGCATTTGATGAGCTTCCATTGGGAGGGTCTTATAGGATCAATCACTTTATGCCAATCACCGACTTGCTGATTTCCGTGCTCTGGAAAAGAATTACAGCTTATTCAGACCTCAGCGAGAAGTTCAGCATTTTTGCTAAGCTTCGTCTTGAAGAAACTTGCAATGATGATCTGTGTTCTGCAGCCAACAATTTGGTTAACACTTACCCTGAGCCTAAATTAGAGAAGGAATTAGTGCATTTCAATGCATTTTTAAGAAGTCTACGAAAGGGAGGAGCTCTTTCCAATGACAAGATCAGTGAAAATGACATGTTACTTTTAATTGCTAATAATTCCGTTGATGAATGATTTGCCAATGCTTCTATTACACTAAAAATATACCTGTGTATGTTTGCCACCAACTGCAAAGGAGAGCATTCGTTTTCATAGCTCAAGTTAATACTGAATTACTTGAGGAAACTCAGTGGGGAAGAAGAGGTTGGCGTCTTTGCCCATTCTTTCAGTAGGAAGCCAGCTATTCAGAGGCATTGATTTCTCCTCTGTAGTTGACAGTTTTTCAGAAGAAAAAGCAAGGCACAAATGCCTTTGAATTTAGCATTGAAACTTTTCTAACTTTTCTAACTAACTTATATTATCACTATTTTCTATTTAATAACTAGCTCTTTTCAGTATGAAACTCTATGTAAAATAAATGGTTTTCAAACAAAAAATCTGTAAAAAATACTAATCAATTCGCTTTTATTAGGAAAATACTAGGCACAATCCTGAGGCATAACAATTTTAACGGAAAAGAACTTGAAGAATAATCTTGGTTGCCAAAAAATTCTCAAACAAAGTCCCCGCAATTAATTTCGTCTCAGGGCTCTGCAATTATTTTCGGCTCAGGCCCCGCAGTCCGTAAAACCACCACTGCTGATAATAGGGTTTTGATATAAAGAAGGTTAAGTGGTTATGCCAAAATGGGTGTAACCAAAAAATTGAAGGTGTGGTGCACAAATTTTTCCTTGTATAAGCAACTTGTTTTGTTTGTAGGTCGCCCCTGGTTGGTTCCCATGCCAGGGTTTGGCAATGGAACTTTGTCAGGAAGTGAGCTCTTCATAGAGTAAGTCCTGCTGCCTTCTCTCACCAATGGTACTGGATTAAAGGTGAGGCAGATTTGAACTCATAACTTCTTCCTTATAAGACGGCAATTTTCTTTGCATATACTAAACTATAACTTATCCCTTATTTGTCATGAATTACAGTTATAAAGTTATGTAACTGTAGTATTTCCTTGTGATGCTAGCACCTACTAGTTTGGACGGATTATCCATGGATCTAAGCTTTCGCAAATATAAGGTATTCAATGCCGTAATTTAATGAAGAGATGACGAAAATCTGACCCTCCAAGCGTTTAGCAAGTTCTGTTTCAGCTCTAATGGATACAACGTTGTCCTGTCTACAGACGTAAATAATAACATCTCCCTGATCCTGCCCTCTATGTCTGACTGATCCTTTAATCTGATTGTGTAGGTAGAATGGGAACCATGTGGATGGAACAATAGCATTTGAGTCATGTGACTTCAATGCCTTCATCTGATACCTGTGTGGTAACAGTTAAGACTCGGGGAGTGTGATAAGGTTTGCTGGCACAGACTTAAGAGCAAAGTATGTATAAGTGGAAAGGATTTCAGGTCCAAAAGCTGAGAAGCAGATTCGTTAAATGTGTTGGACGTGACCTGCTACGACCTTTACATGCATGTCTTGTTTGCTCCACTTCATTTCAGTACAACAGGTATTCACTAATAGGTGTTTACTTATTCTCTTGTTCGCTTCCCCTGAATCTTGCACTTATTTTTATTATACAAGTGTTGCAGTATATTCTGCAATAATTTCTTGACAGCTTGCTAACTTAATCCGTTCCTAGTTGAGTATGTATGAGCTGGATAACGTTTTGAGCCTTTCCAGCTCCCATGGAGTTTCTGTCGCTCCTGAAGTGAAAAAGAGAGTTAACACTAATAACAGGACGTCTGAGGACGATTCGATCTTTCCGCAAAATGTTTTATTATCCAAGATTGCGAACTCGTACACCAAAACCAAAGTCATTGGAAGGTCAGCAAAACAGTCCTTGCCGCTGACTGGGTTGATAGTCGTAGGCAGGCATTCCTGGACTGAAATTTCGATGCATTAAACATTTGTTCTCCATTAGGTACAACACTTATAAAGTATTTGATTGTTGTACTTTTGATAACTGTAAAGATTTTAAAATGCGTGATCTTTTCATAACACTGCGTTGGATCGTGGTTTTGTTCGAGAATCACAACGGTATGAACTTGATTAAGTACATACTCACTTGGAGAAAAAACAAGGTGTTTAACCCCACCCCCTGTCGACAGTTACCATCATAGACTGAAATAGAAATTACCAGACACACCATAGACATGGCCACAACTTGGCTGCAATGTGCGATGTATAACGTTTCTTACCCTAAATATTAGTCCTGCCTCCTAAAAAGTTTTCTTGCATTGATGGCAAAAATCACTTAAACTAGTAGGGGAGATATGGTCTTCAATTTTTCATACATTGCAATCCCCATTGAGTCAAATTGTATCGGGATGAACAGACATCTTTACTGCCAAAACTTCGTAAGTCACATAACCAGATAATTTTGCTAAGTCACATAACCAGATAATTTTGCTTTGGGAGAGGGCACTCCTCCTGAATGACAGAGAGAAGCAATTTCTGTCAACTCAAAATTTGTTGCTTGTTTCTGCTATTGCTATATGAATAAGCTATATGTAAAGTAATTAAAGCGCACCTGTGGTGAACTCACGGTCAAGTATTGCTCTTATGATACGACATTTACTGTAACCTTGCTTTTGTAACTTCTGTTTTTATAAAGCAAACATTTTTTATCGAAGATTTACTGAATACCTAGGTTCCTGAGCAACACAGACTTAACGTTACGTTCTTGTTCTCATGTAAAATTTCTAATAGGAAATAGGAGCATGGCCCCTGTAACTATATTTGGTCACACCCAAATCTGAAATTTGCACACACCCCCCCAATGAAAAACCCCACAAGCTGCCACTGCCATTGATCCTGATGGGTTCTTCCAATGATGATATGACATACTCCACTCCATTAATGCCAATTGGTCCTCCTCATGATGGCATGATGCGCTACACTCACAAAATAATCGAATTTCCACTCAACCAAAAGCATTGTGATAAAATTGTAGTGTCACTGACAAGTTCACACTCAACCGATTTGGATAACTACGTTTATTCCTTTTACAAAGGAATTAACCGTGAGTTAAAAATGGCATAAACTGCTGATGCATATAAGTTCTTTCTCAAACGATGAGTTCCTTAATCTTCACCTGCAATTTATTTTCCAAATCTTCAAATGTCATATCTTTTAAATGCTGCAATGTTAGTTCATTGGCATGTGTACTCGTGGCTGAAGTATGTGTTTGGGTCAATGCCAAAAAACCCACTGAACACTTACCAGCATACAGCCAGCCCTAACTTCAGCATTTCATTGTTAGTAGATTTGACTTACTTTGACTCCTTGTATTCATGTGAAATAATTAGACCAACATTGTGCAAAAGAGTTTGTTGTGGTATCCAGTTTTGTCAGGTACCCACTGCCTGTTGTATAAGCCTGCTTTTGGACCTTTGTTGCTTCGGTCAGGCATGGAGGTTAAAATTTTTTGTGTTTTAGGTAAAATGCCAACCAATTAGGAAAAATTTTGATTCCCTTATAACATCTATATTATGTATAGTGCATGTGCCCACAGATGTATACTTTAGCTCACTGTAATATTTGTGAAAAGACTGCATCAGATCTTTAGTTTTTGTGGTGTTTTCTGCAGTATTATTTCAACATATTTTCTATGCCACATATCACCACTGTAATTGTGGTGGTATGTAGCATAGAAATGAGTTGCGTTTCTTTAGTCACGTTTATCGATAACAGGGAGAAATATGATGACTGAAGCAGTATTGATTTTACAGTGTCAATTATTTTCTCAGCTCTTTAAATTTGTTGCAGTGACTGACCAATATTTACATGTAGGACATTGTATTGATGTCATTTGTCAAAATACATGCAATGTTAGTCAATAGAAGATAGTGCTCTTATTAATGATGATCTTGATGATCTTGATGATCTTTATTGTGGCCAAGAATTTGAGAGGGTCAAGATAATGAGTAGTTTCCACTTGATTTTCCCATCTGTCCTTTGGAGAAGGAGTGATAGGATGTTTTGCTGATCATTTGAATGTTTTTGGTGCCTGGGGTGATATTTAACAATCTTTGCACCAGTCTTGAACATTGGTCATGAGGTAGCTTTTCAGGAGCAGAGAGTATCCTGATCTGATCTCTGTCAGTTTACATCTAATAATGCATGGCACGTTTTCTTCAGTCTTGTGAATCTGTTGTCTGGGTTCTGTTACTGTGGCTGGATGTCTTTTCCCCAAGTAGATGGGGGATTCTGGAGCCTTCTGTTTTACAGACGGTTGTGAAATAATCAGCATATAAGTCAAAATTTGATTTGTTTTCCTAGGTTGACAGCCTTACAGGAAAAAATTAGACAGTGTGGGTGACATGTCACTTTGCTGAGGCACACCAAAGTAAACAATCTCAAGTTTTGAAGTCTTTGTTTCTGAACAAAGTCATTGATTGTCTTTACTTGCTATAGCATGATAGCTGATCTGCCACACTGTATGGGACAGTGGATTTGGTGATGTCCTGCCAATGAGTTTGGTAGTTTACACAACTGAATGCTAAGACAACTGCAGGTGCTTGAGGGTGGTTTTGTTCATTAAAGCCTAAAGACAACATTTTTTTGAAGATTAAGCTTGGCAATGATAATTGATCTTTGGCTGTGAAAGCCGTGCTGGTGACAGTACATTGGGAGGTGTTTGCTCAGGAAGGGTAAAAGGTAACTTTTTAATACTTTGGTGGTTGGATAGAGGGGAAGGTCATGACACATGATTTTCCTACTATTTTAGGATTCTTGGGCTTTAGGTGACTGATAATGATGGAGGCTTCCTCAACTCTTGGTAGCTGACTGTGCCTTACTGAGAAGTTGAAAATGTTTGTCAGGATTTGCACTTCATAGTTGACTTGACTTTTGAGATGGAAAATGATTAGGCTATCAGGACTTTGTGCTTTTGAGGGGTTTTTTGTGCTTTATGGCTGTCAACACAGTGAATTTGCGCAAGCTGGATGTTCATCGAGGCTCTTTAATTTCTTGATGGACCTTGTGCTTTTCTGGTCCCCTGTTTTGACTCTTGAGATCAGAGTAATTGAATTTGTTGGTGATCTTGTCTGGATTTGTAAAGTTCTGGGAACTGCAGTTGAGACCAGAATTTGGAGATGGCTTTTGTTTCTTGTTGAGGTGCTTAATGGTATTCCAGAGTTTGGTTTTATTGCTTCAAAACTTTATTGTAGACAAGAAATCAGACCATTGTTCTTTCTTTTCTTTGTCTACCAGCTTAAAACAACTGCTCATTGTGGCAACATTAAGGTTGTTATGGTTTGATTGTTTGGCTTCATCCCTTTCTTTAACACCTTCTTCTTATAAAATGGCTTGACTTTCAGTTTCTGGCTTGTAGGACGGGATTTATTAGCAATCTTGAGAAAAGTATTCCAGAACAATTTGTCTCTGGTAACAGCATCCTTGGGATCACCACAAATTTTAAAAAGTCTTCCAGTCCACCAGATTTTAGAACATTCTGTTTAGCCTCTTTTGGTAACAACAACACTTGTAGAGTACAAACTAATAGTTTATCAAACGTTTATCATTTTTGACTCTTTATTACAACACAAAA
>JANTCA010031158.1:0-21480 GCA_024741275.1 Chironex yamaguchii | reverse complement strand
GTAGCAAAGATATGTGTCTGTTGCAAAGGTATGTTTGTGCAGCAAAGATATGATTGTGCAGCAAAGATATGATTGTGTAGCAAATATACGTTTATGTAGCGTGGAGATGTTTTTGTAGCAAAGATATGTGTGCAGCAAAGATATGTCTGTGTAGCAAAGATATGTTTTTGTAGCAAAGATATGTGTCTGTTGCAAAGGTATGTTTGTGCAGCAAAGATATGATTGTGCAGCAAAGATATGATTGTGCAGCAAAGATATGATTGTGTAGCAAATATACGTTTATGTAGCTTGGAGATGTTTTTGTAGCAAAGATATGTGTGCAGCAAAGATATGTCTGTGTACCAAAGATATGTTTTTGTAGCAAAGATATGTGTCTGTAGCAAAGATATGTTTGTGTAGCAAAAATCGTGATATCGTGAAACCTTTTATTAGACATGGCAGCTTGTACTTTCTGCTGCCAAAAAACATGCAGTGTCCTGATATGTTTGATCCGTGTCGTCATGTATTTGCAAGTAAGCCATGTTGTCATGCGGAAGACCACAATCAATAACATACAAAGGGCCTCGGTATACTATCCGTCCTTCGACAAAGGGGATTCTTAGCTAAAGCAGTCATAAGCAAACTAGTTAGCTTAAGTAGAAGAAGTACATTTGGATTTGTATCGTTGTGCTGTTGTTGTGCGTGGTTACTCTTGAAAATGGAAGGCTTAACACAAGTTGTTTTACTCCCAACAATCGTTATCATGTATTCACAGTACTTATTAACTAGACCCACCCTGTCGAGTATGGTTTTCATTCATTTTTATAGAGAGTCACGTATAAAGCCTTTTTTGGCGTTATCATTGATAGATGTTGTATTTGTAGCACGGTTCTTCCGAAGCCTGACAACATTGTAAATCTTCTTGGTAGACATTTCCTCCACTCTTTTTTAATTAGAGTCGTGTAGAGAAGGCAGCTTTTCTACTTCGCCAGTCCTTTTAGCTAGAACTTCTACTGGTAGGTACCGTATCTAGCGTAATAAAAAGGTTGACGTCTCTTGGGAGTGTTTTTCCTGTAGGTTTTATGTTCCGATCGCAATTTCATGATTGTACCTTTTCTGTTTCTTTCCGTTGAGCCAACTGCTTGGATCCTCTCTCTACACAGGGTTGATACTAGTCTTAGGCTATGGTTTATTTCTGTGGATTTTTCCAAAACCTTTTGGCTAATTTCTACATCAACGAAAACCACTGTGTTTTGAAATCGTCTGATCGTGACACTGCTTTTGCCGTTTTAGGGTGGTTATTCCTGAGCAGCATCTCCAAGGCACCCAGACAAATATGGATGGGCATTACAATATCTCTGGTGTTAAAAGGCGTGCAAATCCGTTGCCTGTGCAAAGCAGAGTTCCACGCCAACGTGCGTCGATTCCTGTCGTTGGTATCCATGGTAATGCGCCACGCCCAAATGTGGCTCCGACAGGATTCGTACAGGGACAGAGAGCACAAATGCCATCTTTACCTGTGCAGAGATCTGCGCGATTTTTAGTCCGGCAACAAACTGGCATGGCACACCCAAACTTTCAGCCACCCCACGTACGACCGGAATTTAATGTCCGACCAGATTTTCAGGGGTCGCAGGCGCAAATGATGGGGGTGACCCCTGATTCACAAGGTGATGGCACAAACCCTGTGTCATTCGTGGGGTCATCAAGCCAAGAGGCTTCCTCTCATGTTTCTGGAGTTTACTCAAGTAAATCAGGACCTTTAAAAGAGACTGGTGTCAAGACGTTGTTTCCACCAAATGCCTCAGTAGGTGGACCACTTAATTCGGAGGGTGCACCTAATGTCTGTATCAGTTCGAGTAGTGTTGGTGCGGCATTACCCTCGAACAACGGAAGTCCTCCGGTAGTGCAGCCTACATTACCGAATCAGCAAGATGGAGGGAGTAACCAATATCAAACAGCAATGGAACAAATCAAAAGAGAAATGCAGCAGCATTTTATGCAATTTCATTTTCATCGCCAACAGATTCAGAATATTCAGACACAGTTGCAACAAGCTGTTCAACAAAGCCAGGTTCAACAGCTACCTCAGAACGTCATGGAAGAGATTGAAACAAGGGTGAGAAGTCACCACTCCCAGATGCAGCTACATTATCAAAAGCTGCAACAACTACAAGTGTTAATGCAACAAGTGCAGCAAAAAGCAGCACATGAACAACAGGCATCAAAAGACAGCATCAAAGACAATATACCTGCATCGCCAAAAAGCAAGAAGACACGAAAAGGGGTTCCACAGACCCCTAAGGGTACAGCATCCCAGAATGCTACTTTAAAGGATACGCCGACGCAGCAAGGATTCCCTCACCATGCTGGTCTCCCTGGGTCGCCACGTGTAATGAACCTAGCTGGCTGGCCACCGTCGATTGCGACATCTTTAAATAACGCACAACAGCAGCCTGCATTTTCGAATTGTATAGGTGATAGCAATGTACAACGTTCTGTATCGACTGGGGGACAAACTCTTACATCAGGTGGGCATGTAGTGGCTGGTACAGGTACGCAGAATGGCCCACAGGTACCACCGCTAAGTGTACATTCAGCGAACCAAACATATAATGAAGGCATCACAACAAATAGGCCCACTTCCGTATTAGCTACTTCCCAATCTGGGATATCATCGAGCGTCTCGTCAACTGACTCAGAAAGTGTATCTCAGTCAGTTTCCAATGCACCAAACGGTCCAGCACCACTTGTGGCGGAACTTAATGTGGCTGCACTGGGTAAATCGAATGTATTGCCGACAATTGCGTCGTCAATGGCATCTGTTCCATCCCACTTCATTCCACAAGCGAACATACAAGCATCTACTGTTCAAGTTATCAATCCGAACGCACACCCTCCTCGGTTTATGATAGTTCAAGGAGCTCCAAATATGATTCCTCCCGGTGGAGCACCTGCTGGTTTTCCGCAGAATGCAATGGTGATGATCCCACCAGTTGCTGCAACTGCTTTTCCACAAATTGTCAGTGGATTACCTTTGATTCGAAACCAGATACCAGTATCTGAGAATAGACAACAACCCATTCTACCAAAGGAACAGCCAAATAATCCTGTTGCTTCTCAGATGGTACGGCCGTCGATACAGTTTGCTCGACTTCCTGTCAGTGCACAGTCGAGTTCTTCATCACAGCCATTTATTGTTCTTAATTCTACTGTGTCCTCTTCCATTCGAACGTCGCTTAATGCAAGTGCGGATCATGCAGTTCAGCCGCCGGTTAGGCATCCTCCCATGGTCTGTCAGTCAGAGCTAATTGGGTCTTCCCCTAGTAGTACAAGTAGTAGTGGAATTCTTCAGCAGCACAGCTCAGTCACCTCTGCCATTCCAGTACATCAGCAGAATGGGTCATTACACAATGCAAGTAAGCAAGAACACTCTCAGCTAGTGAATGTCAGTAGGGAGACTGGAGGGAATACTCGAAAAACACCACACGCGGAAACTTTGGTCACTTCTGTTCCTCGAGTTACCTTACAGACAGTGGCAATGTCAAATTGGGAGTCAAAACCGGCAGCCTCAAATACCCCAAATGCCCCTACAGTGTCTAGTTCAAGCACGGATGCTCGTGTTTCGTTGAATTCGGACATGAGCAAGCGGGCCCCTAATATTCAAAGGCAACACGAAAAGAGCTTTTGTGATGATATTTCAGACAAGGACACACCCGAGCGGGAAAAGAAGCGTTTGAAGCTGGTTGAAGATGTACATAAACTTGACAAACAGGAACGAACTGTAAATGCCATAAATGGAATGTTAGATAATCGATTTATTCAAATGCACGAGAAAGGCGATTTATGGTTAAATGGACTACATTCACCGACGAGTGTCAAAGTAAAAGAAAACTGTGTCGATAAGCTGGCCGAACAAAGAAATGAGGAAGAATCTATGGAACAGGAAAAACTTACTAAAACAGACTTAGGGGTAACTGGAGGGACAACTGATTGGAAAGCAGCCAATGGGGGTATTACCAGAACCTGTTCTGAACAGAGCAATTTAGACAATATTTACACTGGCGTCGATGTTTGTAATTCAGAAGAGACAAAAAGTATTGAATTAGTGTCGACAACAGTTTCAGGCGAGCAGAAGATGACAACGATGTCTAATGCACAAAGTTGTAGGACTTCATGTAGCTATGACATTTCATCTGAAACTAACGTAACAAAACCTGAAGAAGTGACAACTGGGGATGCAAACAGACATGACATTAAGAATGAAAGCAGATGTTTATGGGAAGGATGCAACAGGTAATGCAATCACCATCTACGTAGTATTAGATGTCACCGTATATATAGTATTAGATGTCACTGTATACATAGTATTACATGATGTCACTGCATACATAGTATTAGATGATGTCACCGTATAGATAGTATTAGATGATGTCACGATATACATAGTATTAGATGATGTCACCGTATATATAGTATTAGATGATGTCACTGTATACATAGTATTAGATGATGTCACCGTATAGACAGTATTAGGTGATGTCACCGTATACATAGTATTAGATGTCACCGTATACATAGTATTAGATGTCACCGTATACATAGTACTAAATGTCACTGTAAAGATAGTATTACAATATGTCACTGTTTACATAGTATTACATGATGTCACTGCATACATTGTATAAGATGATGTCACCGTATAGATAGTATTACATGATGTCACCGTATACATAGTAATAGATGATATCACTATGGAGAAGGTGGCAGATGATGTCACCTTGCACATATTATTACATGATGTCACCGTATAAACAGTATTAGATGATGTCACTATGTACTAGGTAGCAGTTGATGTCACCATGTACATAGTATTACATGATGTCACCGTATACATAGTAATAGATGATGTCACCATATACATAGTAATAGATGATGTCACCATATACAAGGTATTCGATAATGTCATTATGTTAAGTGTAGCGGCTGGTAGCACCGTGCTTTTACTCTTGCCTTTGTTTTTTAGATTGTATTAAGTCATTTGGCCTATTTCATTTCTTTTTCTTTGCAGTTCGTTTTCGTCAAGTAACAATTTGTTGTCACATATGGTTTGCTCTCATGCACCAAGAGAAGGCCAATTCAGCATTTGTCGAGTTTCCGGGTGTTCATCTGTTCAAAGACCACGAGGATCCATGATTTGTCACTTTCAGGTAGTGTCATTTCTCTTAATGGCAAAGAACGATTAAAGCAGCTCTTAGATTATTGCTAATAAGACACATAACTTCGATCTCGTTTTTAGGGCGTTGGCTAGTTGTAATTAGTGAGTCTGTCTTAACCCCCTTGAGAGTTTGAACAAGTATGTTTATGTATAACGTGAAAGGAGTATTGATTGTTATTGACGATGTTTGAATTACTGCTGTAACTATAGATCGGAGAGGGAACTGTTTTTTAAGTTCTCAAATTGACGGTAACGTTAAAAAAGTACAGTGGCAATGTTTTGGTAGTTGTTTTCTAACAAATCTGTGAAGGAAAGTCTTTTCTATTGGAATTTGTCTACAGAGGCGCACATATTAAATTTTACCATGAAAACATTGTCAGTATTTGAAACACCAAATTGCATAGGACAAACGTATCCGTTCTGTTGATAATACCCTTTTAAAACAGAAGTTTCTTATTGTCGTTGGAAGGTATTAATGTTCATTCCTTTCTGTTATTTACTTGATGTAGCAAAAGCACTGCAGTAACATGACGGAGGGTGACACGTTACCCCAAGTGACATTGCCAGAGTTATTGTTCCCTAAGGTTGCTGATTTAGAGGTAATTGCACGAACAAATGAGTAAATTTATGCTATTGCGTCCAAACATGATGAGAAGATAGGTCTGTACTTCAAACAAGCGCGAGGAAGAGAGATTAAATAAACAGATTCGTTTGGAAACTTGTAGCGATCCTCCGGTCGAATGTGTTTGTAGTTTGAGTATATGGTTGCCTTCTTAAGGTGATCAAATCTTGCTGTGGAAAATACAATACCAACAAAATGCAAATGGTTTACAAGCAGAGTGATCTCCTTACTGTGGAAATACACGATGTTCCTCATGATGACTCAGGTTTTTGTTCTTTATTTTAGAAAAAAGAAGATGAATCTCCCGTGACGAGGAGTGTAAGATTGACCTCTGCACTTATTCTTAGAAACATCGCTCGCAACTCATCTTATGGTAGACAGTAAGTATATGATCTATTACCTTAACATTGATAATGCCCTACCTTTTCTTGTTCATGCCATAACAGTAGGATACCAAGGCAAATATTGTTTTTGGTCTAAGCGCTATGCATAGGTGTTTTACCTCTTAGGCAGTCCCACATGTTATCTCCTCCAAAGCTCCCGCACTTCTGCCTCTCTCTTCATCTCTTCATAACTCCTCCCACCTTGTATTTCATCCATTATGATTCTCCTTCTTCCTCATGGTCTTTTGCCTTCAAACCATCCCTCGAGGAAATCCTTCAACAAGCTGTCATGTCTCAAAGCATGATCTACCCAGCTCTTTTTTCCCCATGTGGATTGTCTCAGCTATTTGCATTTTAGCTTCACCAACCTATAACAACACAGCTTCATTAGTGACTCGATCTGACCACTTTCTCTTCTCCCTTCTTCTCCAAATCCACATATCTAAGGCATCAATTCTTTTCCTGTCAGCCTTCCTCGTAGTCCAGGTCTCGGCTCCATACAGCAGAACACTCCAGACAAAGCAATGCACCATTCTCTTCCTTAACTACAAGTCAAAACCGCTTGTCAACAGCTTCTTCTGCTTCTCAAAAGCCTCTCTTTGCCATGGCCATTCTTGCCTTGATTTCTTTTTCACAGTAGCCGCCATCCGATATGATGCTGCCTAAGTACTTGAAATGCACTGACCTTCTACTATGATGTATGCTTGTTTCCGATGTCTTCCTATCTGTATCACCCTCGTCTTATTGGTGCTGATCTGCATTCCATATTCATTCGCAACGTAATTGGTGCACTTCATCATTTTCTGCAATCCATACTCTGTGTTTGCCACCATTGCCCGATCGTCTGCAAATCGTATGGACTTCACAAGTTCTCTACGTACTTTAACTCCCTCATCAACAGTGTCAAGTGTTTCCCTTAGCATGGCCTCTGCATAGATGATAAATAGCAAAGGTGAGACGAGACATCCTTGACGAAGGCCTCTAAGCACTAGCGCTATGTTAATACAGTAGCTCCTCTCTTACCGCTATCAATTGTTGCTGGTACTAGCGCTTGTGACATTACAACTACTGATGAAAGTTTAGCTAATGTGCATTTGGGAGACATAGTTTAGTGAGAAGGATGGTATTGTAGCAATTGTTGCTGGTACTAGCACTTGTGACATTGCAACTACTTATGAAAGTTTAGCTAATGTGCATTTGGGAGTTTACTGAGATGTTTTTTGTCTTTTTGAAAGTCATTTACGTAGTCAAGTTAGATGTTTAGTTCAGATGTTCCTTGTTTGAAATATCATGTGTCACTTTCAGCTGCCACCATATCTACATTGTGTCTATTGGCAAAGAAAAGTCGGATCGGATTTTTTTCTGTTTGCTCTAGTTGACGTGAACACCAGTACCCTACTATCGTTGGGGGAATTCGGTGCTAGTTTAAAAGTATCAACCGCTGATTTGTGTTTTGATTTAGATTAATTCGGAAATTTGAAGAAAGACTTGTTTTGACAGCGATGTCGAACTCTGAAGCCTCGGGAGCTGTTTCAAGTTGTCTGGCAGAACTTGCAAAACGTAGGACAACGTCTCACTTGAGCGCTAGCGAAGAAGACAGTTGATCAAAAATTTATTTAGTCGTCTAAGACTCGACATAACACTGTGGTAAGTGTAAATTACAAGCAATGTAGGTAGTTATCCACGGAACAGAGCCGTTTATCAATCTATCTATTAGTTCAATGTTACGTCGTAGGATCTTATGATTGACTACCTTGCACTCAGCGTCAATTTGTTTTAACGTGCTAGATAATGCTCAGATCATACTCTCCAGATGCGACAATTGTCAAGTTCAATGCGTGAATATACAAGTGCATAAAGACCCCATGTTCTGTGTCGAATGGCGCTGTTGAACCACACTTATCACCGTCGGATCTTGGTCACTCCGTGTTCTGTTGCTAGGCAGTTTTGTTTTCGAAATTGGATGTTTATATTTTTCCTTGGTCGATTCCTGTTTTAGCTGCGTCTTGTTTCAGCGTCTTGCAAGTAGGCTGTCGCGAGGACAGACGTAAAGCTATAACATAGTGCCATTCGATGTTTTCTTGTTTGAACTCACTCAGTTTAAAGCTATTTGAAAGTAACGTTTTGGAGTTGTTTGACCAGTATCTGATTTAAGCTGTATCCGACACAAATATTGTGACAGTCTTATTGACTGGAAGAAAGTAGTCCATTGTGATTAGACACCAAGATTTAGTATTCGGTAGCGCTTTGTACGTTTTGAAATCAAAGGTGAAAATTTTCTATTCGGTGTTTACTGTTGACATTTAAGATGGACGGTCATTGAATAGTAGCTACGTTTCACTCTAATTACAAAGCGTCAGGGGGGTTTAAAGATCCTGCCCCAGGATACTTAACTGCCCAGTGGCTTGACTCAAAACGCAGACCTACAGCGTGCTTGCCAAACCATCTTCAGTTCATCAGTGCATACCATAGAATTGTAGGCTAGAGGGTTTGCAGTCTAATATACGGCTGTTAAAGGATACGTCAGTCGTGGCGAACGAAAATTGTAGCACACTTTAGGCAAGAAGCTACGATGTAAACATAAGTGGTAGTACTTATGTTTGAGCTAACTGATATACAGAAGCCTTAAAAACAGCAATGATTAGCGCAGACACAATTTTTATTCCATTAGCTTTCAGTTATCTCAACCCATAAGCATTTTGGGTGATGTGGCGTAGTGTTAGGCTGTTATTTTGAAAGAAAATTTTGATAACTAAGCAGCCGAGTTAAGACTCGGTAACCGTCCCTTTTCTAATCAAGACGTTTGCTCAACTCGACATTTTGGTTATAGGGAGTACAACTTTTTACATGAAGGAATACAAAGGATAGACCGATGAAAATAAACTTACTTTACTTTCTCTACCTCCTCTGTCTTTTAACACCCAGTGGCTGGCACTTCTGGAAGTTACGCCTAATATTGTCCTTAATTAAATTTTGGTCAGATGCCGTAAACTATTATAAATAGAGATGCCTAAATACTACAAATTTCCTTGGGGTTACCCTAACTAGTGCTGCCATGTTAGCGAAAAAAACTAGGCGTGACCTTTCTTCAACAACAATCAAAAGCCTGAAACTCTGTGGTGCATATGCTCTGATTCACTTGAGACTAACGATATAGAAGACAGTAACGAAAGCGTGTGTGTTTTGAAATTACAAAGGCTTTTACAGTGGCGTAGACTTCGCAGACTGAAGTGAGCCTTCACCTTTCAGAACAGTCAGGCGTAACCGAGTTTTGTTCACCACAGGTCTATGCTCTGGTGCTATGAGATGTTACTTGAAAATAGAACAATATGGAAGACTATCCTCCCGACATCTCGCTTAAAACTTTCCTTTGCAACTTTTCCCCCACAGTAGAATGTACCGTGCACATCTTATAAATTTATCATTCTAATCTGTGATGTCCCATGTTGTGGCCATCTATCTTTCTCATCGTTCGTATTTATGATTATACTTATTCCATTAAATGCATGTCTCAAACTACATTTGTGACCCGAACATTAGGAATTTCGATTAGCTAGACACTGCAGCTAAATCATGCTTGAGATACGAGATAAAAAAAATTCGACCGATGCTATTTTTGGTGCTTATTGTAGGATAATACTTTAAACAAGTTGTAGACACCCTCAAAAACACACGTCTCATGATACCTCGTTTCACCCCAGATAGTTACCGTTGATTGAGTATTGTATTTGATCAAGTAAATATTTCTGCTATTTTTGTACAATCGTCTCTCTCTGAGAATATTGCATTCCCTGGTTTTCTGTAATATATATTTTCAGTAGCTGCACATTATCTTGTATATATGTAACAGTCTGTAGCTCCGAATTTGCATGACCACCCACGGAGGGATGCGCTATTGTTTTGATTAGTACGTTCGTATTGAAGTTGGTCGTTTTGTTGAAAGGGTTCTTAAAACTAGTGATTTGAGAACATTTTAGAGGCAATCCAGTTAGATCTATTTGGGACGTTGCTAAGGCTTTATTTCGTATTCAGAGAGGCAATGTATAGATCTATCACGTCATAACATCGAGACAGTATATAACCTGGTATGCGTGTAGTGTACCGTGAATAAATACCTGGAAGCTTTATGAGGCTTTCCGACGGCGTCCATATGAGGTGATATTTGTTTAAAAAGTCATTTCAGGAGGACCATTGGCTAAACTGTTACTGTAATTGACTTTGAATTACCACAGTAGGTATTGACTAAAGAAAAAGGAGGCATTTGATGAAAAGAACATGTCGTGCGACAAAGTAATAAGATACGTAGCAAAGCAATAGATCACTTAGGGCAAGCACTTAATGATATCATTGTCTTTGTGTAAATTATACTGCCAGTTGTACGGAAAGGCTAGTGTCAATGATGGGTTGAAGAGAAATTGATGACAACCATTTGTCATTTGTTTAAAATAAATGCCTCCTTTTTGAGGACGCTTATTGTAAGGGAACATTTGTTTATTTTATCTATGGGGGTTGCTCAAAAAACGGAGAGCGTTAATTCGAATTGATTTGGTACTTAGATTATTTCTTCGATTATCAAGGCAACTGCTTATGGAAAAGTCATCATGTTTTTTTAACGTTTTATCGCATCGTCATTAGTTGTTAGTCAAGGGAGAGATGCTTTTGTTCAGCTGTCTTTTGCTGCTCGTGCCTGGTCCCCTGCCCCAAAATGCTTTGCTCATAGAAAATAGAAAACGGAACCCTCTAGGCCAAGTTTCCGTTCAACTATCAACGTATAGACACGGCGTCGTGGCATAACTTTTATTACTCTGAAGTTAAACGCGATTTAGAGAGTCAAGCAACTGTGATTGCAAGTTCAAAGAGCCGGCACACGAGCTGCAATGCTGTTGGGTTGTTTTTCAAATGACATTATAATCATTGGATACGAAATTTGCTTTGGAGTGTACAAATCGTCACCCTCTCTAGACATTCTGTAAATATTTCTGATTTCCATCAATGAAAAATATATTTGCACTTATTTTGGACTCGATTGCGAACTTATCTTGATACCCTTCCAAGTTAACCACCAATTTACTTAGCAAGCTATGGGTTGGCAACTTCTATATGTAAACAGTTCTTTGTTACTGGATGTCACATATGGTTCATCTCATGTAGAGCTTGGCCGCTCCTTGGACTGGCATTTATCGCTCAAGCAGGGAATCGTGCATTTCAATCAGCTTTAGGATAGAGCGTCTTAGGTCCTAATCCAAATCCAGTTGGAGATTGTTGCATCTGCAGTAATGTCGTTTTATGCACCCTGATCATTTGCTTGCCTTGTTGGTGTCTAGTTTGTAGCAATCAATCTCTTTGTCGTCGTCTTGGTACGGTTACACACTGCTCATGCTTCTTTCAGTGAAACTGCCAAAATTCATATTGCATTGTTATTCGTCGCCATTGGCAACAATTACTGCCAACGACCCGTTTTGCCTCTGCAAAATGAAATATAATGAAGTAAAATGATTACTTCTTTATTCTGTTTTGTGGCTATTGGTCAGCTTAATGGACGTCCGTTTTAGCTGAATGGACTTTCTTGGCATTTCATTTTACTTATGTTAATACATTGATTTTTCTTTGTTATTTCGGGATTTGAATGTCAATGTTGCAGAGTATACGAAGTTTTATTATTGACGGAAACATCGAGTGATCCCTCTAGTGGGCGTTACGTGGGCAAAAATGAATGATGGAATAGAGGATTAAAATAAGCCTGCTTTATACATGTGCTTTTCTTTGACACTGATGCAATGTGATTGTTATCACGGGTTTGTTGCCAATGTCTGCGTGTTATCATGAGCATCACGAGAATTGAGCAGCGTTACTTTTCAAAAAGAAATCAGCCTCTAATTGCCGCAAGTTTCAGTTTATTTGCAGATGTTAACATTTTGTTACATAGTTTTTTCGCTCTTCCGTACTTATTGTTGTTGTTTTAGATATTTATATATACTTGAATAACGTAAAAGGAAAGCAAAATATGAAATATTAAACTACCTTGTATATATTTTTGACTTCGTTATGGAGTCTTCGAACATCTGTAGTCACTCACTAGAAGATCGTGAGCTTCGTGTAAATTGCAGAACCAGTTTATGTAAATCGCTTTTGCAGGGATACTGGGATGATCTGTGTTGTACTTTTCAAGAGACTGCTTTTATCTCTGCCTACATCAATGTTTAATAGAATATATCACTGTAGACCTTTGATTGTTGAATTTTCTGCAAACTGATTACATTGATTTTAAGTACCTCAGTTCAGAAGAATTTAAGTCCCAATTAGCTTTTCGCCAAAGGTTATGTCGTGGAGCGATAGAGAGTTTGACTCGCAAATCAGTTTTCTTTTGTACGTTAAATACCTTACCAAGGGCTTCAACTTTGAGATAGGGGGGAGCACGGTTTCAAAGCTCCGGTGGTCGCAAACAAACTACTACTAGTCATTACAATAGACAACTGTCTACGTCTTTTTGGAACATTATGTGTGAGTGATTGATTGGATCTCGTCAAAATTTAGTAAAACAATAATTAGAAGATGATTGTAAACCTACGCCAAGCCAGTATTATTATTCAATTAAAGTAGTTTTCCCCGCATTGATTTCCTATTCTGTTGGTCACAGGGCCCTTGAGTTTGCTTGTGCGAAGCATTGATTTGATTTCACAACTTCTGGCTTTCAAAGGTGCCAAATGCTGCATTTTGGTTGGCATTGTGCTATCTAATTGATAAAGAGCATAAGATGATCTCTTTATCTTCTTGTTTATTGTTGGATTATCTTTCATTAGCACTGTGAAGGTTTCATTCCTAGATACAGAGGGTGAGGCAGATCAACACCAAAAATTAACCATCTAAAAGTTAGCCCATTTCTGACCTATCGTGAAAATTTCGTCAAAATTCGTCCATAACTTTTTATTTTGCTAGAGGACAAACGGACAAACAAACAAACTCCGCCCAAAACATAACCTTGTCGGAGGAAATAATCCATTAAGCAGACTGGTGTCAAATGTCCTTGCGAAAATGAAGCTTCTGGAGGGATACAAAGGCAGACATTCACATTGCTGTACACTAAACAAAAAAACGAATTTTTTGTCTTTCCTTCTATAAGAAGTCGGGGGAGGGGCTTTTATGTTTAATGGAAATGTTTTGTTCTATGAAAAGTTAACCGGTTTATCGTGGACTGATTATAAGACGCTTGACAGACAGAAAACCTACTAATGAAATTTTTGCTTGTCATGTTCTCGCAACTCATAGACAGTCTAGTGGAAAATCTTTTGATCAGTTTCTACAAATGCTAATCTTGAAAATTTTCATTTCATAATGAAGTCAAAAGGTATGGTATTACTTAATCCAAGATGTCCAAGAATGTTAATCCAAGAATGTTAATCCAAGAGTGTCTACAAACTGACTTTCTGAATATTTTCGGATACATATGTGTGTAAGGTCACCATTACTCGAGATCCAGAACAATGGTTGTATCTAAAAGAAGTGCCTTCACATAGCAATACCGCAGTTCAATGTTGAATTGTAGGCATGTTTGCACTATTATAGCTAATGGATACCAAAATTCAATTAGAAACGTAGCCACTCATTCAAAACAAGGAATTTCCTCATCTCTTTTTTTTAAAATTCTTAAATATTAAAAAGTTCTGCCGTAAATGTAACTAATGACTTTCTGCAAGGTAGAAACTGACCTTATGTTTCCACACATTGACCAACTCTGAACAGCATTATTCTGCAGTTGAAAAAGAGGCATACATGATAGTGGAGTCGATTCGTTAGTGGAGGCATTTCTTGATGGGAGGACATTTCAAACTGGCCGTCGATCAGCGTTTGGTACCTTGCATGTATGAAAACTAAGCAGCAAGCAAGCTAAAGAACGATAAGCTTTGCAATGACGCATTGAATTGCTTGAAATATGTGTATAGACGGGGTAGCACCCGATATGATGATGAGAATATCCTGCACAGCTATAAATGATAAAACATTGTAACAGTCGCATTCCGCACAATTTCCGTCAGGCACATCTTCATGGACACTTGTTGTCACTCCCTACCATACTCAGTTGAGGAGATCAAATGATTAACTGCTGCATGTGTGTGCTGAAACAAAACCAAGGTTCATAAATGTGCAGGGAATTTTCATACAAGCTACCCATCCGATTGGAAGATTTAATGCCTATTTTAAAAGACCCCTGCTATCATCGTCTCCAAAAATGGTAAAATTTTTATAGTTCAAAAAAGTCGCCGAATATTTTTCCATTGCTTATATGTCTCTAATATATTTATATATATTTCATGTCCAAGTCTGAAAAGTGATTTTAGGTAACAAGCCATGTATCCCCCTTCCCCCGAACGAAATACATAGAATTCGTAGCTCTATATTGTTCAAGGGTGCAAATGGATGTTTCAGCTGAGTATATATCTCTCCTTTCTGGTCATTTTTAATGTCTTATACGGGGATGAAAGCTTAGCAGAGTAAAAGTAGAGAGTTCTAAGCCACCTAAATTGTTGCTGGGGTTCAGCGCTGTCCCAGGACAATGTACCCTTTTCTGGGGTCGGGGTCATCTGTATGAAGAGGTGGCCAAGGGTGAAGGAATTTAGGTCGAGGGGGTCATTTTAGAGGGGTTTGACCTGTTGGGGGCGTCGTTCTCAGGGGAAAATGGGTCCGTACACCACGGAGAGGAGAATCGAACAGTAGCTGAGCGTGGGGACCGTCGATCACAGAAATTTAGGGGTGGTAAGGCTCCCTTACGTAAACAAAAGGTCGCGAGAGCTTCCAGCTGTTGGTTGCTATCACAACCAGAAGTTCATGAAAGTGAGTACATAGAGGAGGTCTGGGATGGAGAGGTTGCATTCCCTGAGGATATGGGTGTTGTAGCCGAGGGGTGAGTGGAAGTTGGCCATGGAAAATTAACTGTTGGAAAGAGTTTTCATAGTTTCCAAAATCTGGATGAGAGCAGGTATAGTTGCAAAAACTCTGTTTCTTGCTGCAGCAGGTAATGTTTCTATTTGCTCGACTGCTGCTATCAAAGTAAAGGAACAAAGAAAAGCAAGTAAGTTGGTCCCTAAGATGATGTTTATACAGATGTGTTTATCAAATAAAAGAAATAATATTGAATTTGTTGTCCTATTGCAGGATAAAAATTGATTCTATCTGTTGTAGCATTGTTTACACGGGTAGTTGCAGGAGAAAAGTAGTAAAGTAAGTTCGTACTTAAGATGATGTTTACAGACATAGAAGAAGCAAACAAAAAGAACAACAAACAAATTTGGTCTGGTAGCAACTTCCTTTGTTTTCTTGTTTGACTAGGTGGTGATTATGTACAAGTAGTTAATATATCTTAAGTGCTAACAAATGTAAGCAATGAAGCAGATACGGTGCAAATCAAAGATCTAAACCAAATACAGTGCTTGTTAAGAATTGGTATGTTTAGGTCCAATAATATTTTACTAAGTACTTAAGTATTAAAAAGTGGCGATGTAAAAAAGTTTCTTCTACACTATATACTCTCTTATTTAATGGCAAATCATCACCCATAAGTCAGGAGCAAATACTATAATGCCCATGTAGCAATGATTGATCACTGGCATCTAAAATATACTGCTTGTCATCATAGGAACACAGAGAGGTTTTTCACTCTTGAAAAGTCATAAGGTGTTGATTACAGGAACATGTTAAGTTCATACTGTTTGAATACGTTTAGCTTTTAAACTAACTCTCCTTGTAATCTTCATGATGGAGCTCCTTCTTGATTACGAACTTCTTAAAACCTTTTTCTCTCTTTTTTTTCTTTGCCAGCAAACTTAAGACTGTGCATTTTTAGACGACGTCCGACAAATTCCTCCTTGGGCATACCATGTAATTGATCTTTCATTTTCCCCAGAACCTTCCTGTTTAGGTTGGACTGAAGAAAATCAGTCTTTGAATGTTCTGAAAAATCAATGATGTGGATACTATGTTGCCATGTCTCTGTAAAGGTCGGATGTGGTGATGGTGTAGCAAAGACTATCTGTATCAATAAACAATAAAGTCATTCCCTTGCTAGGGCATTGAAGCTTGACAAAGTCATAATGGAAATCTTACATTAATGTTTTACTAAGCTCCAAGATGGAAAAGCCGACAAAGACAGGTTGATTGAATAGAACAGATGTCTTATGCTTGTTGACTGCTACAAGGGATGGAGTAAAAATTTCAGAGGATTTAAAACTGGGTTTAGCAGAAATCTTTTTTATAAGAGATAGTTGGCAGATGAGTTCTATGTCTCTGTGCTTTCTTTTGGACTCCAAACATTTTCCAAACACACTGTTGGTCAGCAACTTGAAAAAATCTTTCTCAAAGGCATTACAGGCTCTTGCGCGCATGGAGGTGTTGAAATCGATATAGGGCTTTAACCATGCACTTTGTTGAAAGGATAAAATCCGATGAATCTTTTTCAGAACGAGACCATGGCATAGATAGCGTCGCAAAGTACGATAGTGTATGATGTAATGGTATTTATTGTTTAAAGTTGGGGTTAATTTGACTGATGCTGTATGTTCAGCTCTTCTTGAAGTTAATGTTGGTAAGGGGAGAGAAGTTCCTTTTTGATTTCAAAGGCTTCGGGTGAAGAAGGGCAATCATAATGTAGATCATGAAAGTCTTGAAGATAATAGAGATCAACTTCTAAGAAAAATCCTATTTCATCATTTACACCAACTTGATGGATATTGAATGCTTCAACCTGCTCATCAGATAACCAATCAAAACCACCGGTGGGTAAAGGCTGGGACATGACCCGACCATATAGATTGTTGGCATCCCAATTCACCAGATAATTTGTTGGTTGACGAGGGTGTAAGTCAGGGACAAGGGGGTTATTTGCTTTGGCATAGCAATGTAATATCATTGACACCCCACCATGTATTCCTTTTTCTACCAACGTGTACAAGTCAGGATCGGTGAGTAGATCTAGAGTAACTTGTGTTTTTCATAATGCAGTTTGCCAGGACAAACCAAGACTTGTAAAACTGTGCACAGGATCAAGTTGATAGTAGTCTAAACACGTAGCGTGAGAATTCTCATAAACATCAGCTAGAAGCGGAGAAGAAGTTTTCAAGTACAGACCATGATAATCCCCAAGAGGCTTGAGCTTGCCAGACACGTTGAGCATGAGCAAAGTCCTCGTCTGGGATATCACATTCATGAACCTTACTGTAAAATTTCTCATGTGGAGCCAAATCGATTTTTTGAGAGCGACACCAATCATCCATGTATTCATACGGGTAAACACCTTTTTCAATTCAAAGTGAAACATGTTCACTGTCATTCCAGATGTTTGTGTGATCAAACTGTTCTGGAGACAAACTACTTTGCTAAAGTATCAAATGATGCCATCATAAACTGGGCGTTGTCGAGGAAACTTAACCCACCAACTTGGAATGAAATATATTTTTCCATGGTGTTTGTGATGCATGCCAGTTTTCCATGCCATTTTGATATCCTCTTAAGATGAGATGACTATCATCCCCTCGCAAATTATGAAGTATGACTAGTATCTTTATTCTCTTTTGATCAAAGCGGTAGTTCAAATTGCAGTCACTGTGAGCTGCACCTCGGTATTTCCCAGTGATGTGGCAATGGTCCAAGACTTTATCAGTTCCCAATGGCTCTTGACAAATGTGACAAGTATCGGCGGAAAGTTATTGTAACGTTGCATTTCTGAAGAAGCAGAATGGTCTGTTAATGAGTTTGTCAATAGACGTTAGCATCATGTTCAATTTGGAATCTTACTACAGGCAACAAGCGAGCCCTTTGTATTAGTAGGTAGGGGTAAACTTCCAAGCTTCCACGGTCCATCACTGCAAAAAGGATACAGGCGTGACATTTACATTAGTCTCGCTTTTTGATAAGATAAATTAACTTTTGCAACCAGCCTAGATTGATTGTATTATATTGTTCGTCTCTTATCTTTGAACGAGGTCACCCAAACTAGACTTGCAGATCCATGTGGAGAAAACCTACTCGAGCTGGATTTAACACGATGCAAATTTGTTTCAAATCGGAATTAACAGCTTTGTTTGAGGTCAAAGATTACCCTATTTGAGCTCCATTGGGTGTAGAAGTATATGTAATTAACAAATCAAGCCCTCTGTTGTCTATGGAGGAGCCCATTTAGTGTTCATCGTGTAAAAATGTCTGTTGCAATTGTGTTGGGCAAAATACAATAATGCCTTCATGTATTAGCATGTACCATGTTCAAGGTATTTATCGTTCTAATGATTCGTGTTTTGAGTAATTGGCAGGCATAATAAAGAGCATTATTGAAATTATTATGTGTGTTGTCAGGGAACAAAGAGAAGAAAGAGGGATAGACAGAGGGGTAGAGACTTTGTCAACTATATGTTTCATAACCTAGGCGTAAGTGAAAATCGGCCACAAGACAGAATGGGAGTAAGTGGAATTGATAGCACGCTAACCTGAGGGAAAAACTAAGTTAAGGAAGGTGACAGAAATAGGAAAAAGAAGAGAAAACATGAAACAGACGTAGAATAAAACAAATCTATGTTGTCATAACTTTCACTTTACATTGTTACCTCTGGATTTGATCTGATATTTGTGTCATACGAGCCTGGTAATTTTTTGTAGGATAAGAGTAATACATTGCAGCTTGGTATCCATTGATATTAAATCTCTTTCAGTTACTTAACCAGATCACCATTTTAAGTTCTTTGCTTTTCCTTTCCATTTTTACTTTGTTGTTGTAAAAAAGGTGTCATTCTCATTACTCCATTGCAGGGCTGCAAAAAGCCCCTTAACACTCAAAGTAAGCCAAAAGTCATATGAAGGTATGTGTGATCTTTCCTTAACTATCCGTATACATTGCTGTCTTTTCTGTTAAAACCTTAACGATATTAACTGTTTGCTAATACAGCAGCTACTATGGTACACAGACCTTGTTGTGGTGTAGTGGTTTGTGTGTCTTGACGACCCCCGGAGCTATGTCGGCCGTAGTCTTGTGCTTCTGGCAGGTTTAACCAAGCCGAACAGGCCCGCGGGGGTAGAGACAGTTAGTGTAGCAGGTTAACAACTCACTCGCACAAACCCAGCTTCTTACAGAAACTCTTACAAACTTCGTCCCTGAGAGAGGATGCACCTCAAGCTGGAGAACGTGTGGTGAAAGAAAGACGCCGGGTGGCGAAAGCCAGAGTCATCTGGAAGCCATCATGCCGACGACCATCATCTCTACCAGGAGCACCATCACCATTGGAGCGTGGAACGTCAGAACTATGTTCGAAACAAGAGAGACAGTGCAAGTAGCTACCGAGATGAGAAACAACAACCTGACCATAGTGGGAATCAGTGAATCAAGATGGACAGGTTTCGCCCAGAGACGACTAGCCACAGGAAAGTTTCTGCTGTTCTCAGGCTACGATAACGACAACGCGCCTCACGTCCACGCTGTGTCTGATGTTATCAAAGACAGCCCATGGGGGCCCTCATCGTATGGGAAGTGCGTGGGCCAAGGACTTGCTGATGGAAGAGGGGACCGCCAAGAAACACCTGGCACCGGGATCTGCAGGCAGACACCAAGAAGATGGGCCTAACGTGAGGACAGCTGGAGAGACTGGCCCAGGACAGGGATGCCAGGCGAGCTCTTGTTGGCGGCCTATCTCCCAGGTGGGACTTCAGGCGGTGACATGACATGAATCTTAGTACACGTGACTATCATTAAGGGACCATTGCAGTATACGTTCCCATAAGGGGAGTTACCAGCAGTAAGTTAACTGGGAGGAATTAGTTAACTGGGAGTATTAACCTGCTTGCACTCTTTCATCTTTAGAGCCTTTCTACGCAACTCATGACGGAGACGACGACGTCTTTGAAAATGAAGGAAAGGACTACCTTGTCAACGATGATCCAATAGCAGAATGAAGAAAATGATCAAAGCAGTATCTACATAAGTGTCCTTCTTCACACCATCACTTCAGTTACAAATTTCTTGCTTGAAAGTAACCTAACAATAACAACAACAATAATGAAAATAAAATGACGTAGTGTTTTGTTCTACAAACAAGTCGTTTGTTTGTTTTTATGTTTGTTTGTTTGCGTGCTTGTTTGTTTGTTTGTTTGTTTATGTGTTTCTTTCTTTGTGTGTGTGTGTTTGTTTGTTTGTTTGCTTGTCTGTGTGTTCGTTTGTTTGTTTGTTTCCGTGTGTGTTTGTTTGCTTTTTGTTTGTGTGTTTATACTGTTCTGTTCTGTTGGTGTGATTGACAATAAAATATCTTAAGTGTTAGAAATATTTTGGTTTTACTGCAAGCGAGCTTTCTGTACATTAGCCATTCTTAGAGAGCATCCGGACAGAACCTTCACTATTAGGGTCAGTGTGGGTGTGCTTCTTCAAAAGCATGCTTGCCGTTTACGTACACTTATCCCAAATATCCAGTTTGCTAAAACTTGTTTGTTATATATTAAAAGTACAAAAACGCTCTCTGTCCCCTTAATTCATGTCAACAATGTGAAGCAGTCCTTGAAATCGAACAGTCCTTTTTAAATTCAGTTCATTCCCATTTATTCATGAAATTGATTCACAGGTTTAATTCGGACACAAAGTGAAACTTAATTGTATTCAATTTGCAATGTGTGTAAAACCTGTCCACCACCTGTTTGATCCAGGTACAGTGCTTACTTGAATATTCCAACTTAAGTGTTGCGCGTACTCAAAGAGTAAAATTTAGGCACCTTGATTATTTAAGGACTTAACCTTTTAGTTGCGCTTGTCAACTATTGGAATCCAGGTACCGTCCTCTCTTGAGAGATAAAACTCAAGTAAAGTGTTTGTGCAACAAATCAAATTCAGGCAGTGTACTCATATTTCTTTTGGTACGGCGCTTACTGTTTCCTAAATCTGGTGTTCATTAGTATTGTCAGTGCGCCGTTTATCGGTGTATTTATTGCGTAGCTTAATTTTGTCGCTTAAGAGTGTTTTAAATGCTCTGTAGTAATTTTATTCTTGTGCCATTGGTGATGTTAGCGTAACTCTTATTAGCATTACTAGTGCGGTGTCTACTAGTGATGTTAGCACATCTCTCATTAGTATTACTAGTGCGGTGTCTACTAGTGATGTTAGCACATCTCTCATTAGTATTACTAGTGCGGTGCCTACTAGTGATGTTAGCACATCTCTCATTAGTATTACTAGTGCGGTGTCTACTAGTGATGTTAGCACATCTCTCATTAGTATTACTAGTGCGGTGCCTACTAGTGATGTTAGCACATCTCTCATT
>JANTCA010031147.1:0-21481 GCA_024741275.1 Chironex yamaguchii | reverse complement strand
TGTCCTGCTATTTATTTTAGTTTTGTTTTATTTTCATGGTGTATTGATTACAGCCCTTCAATACAACATAAGGCATTGAATTGTTTTTTGTATCATTTATGTTAAAGAAAAACAGGTTATGTAGGTTTGCACAGCACTGGCATGACAGTTGATCTTGTGAATGGGTTGTAATATACACAGCAAGGCACAGTACACTGTCAGATGGGTGTACAATCTGGTTCTGTCTGCCACAGCTTGACTTGCTTATCTGATGCCAATTTTTTAATCAGCAGCCATTGTGAGTACAGTCTGGTTGGTTGGTTAGTCATGGCACATTATTATTGAGCTGTGACTTATCTCACTGAAGTAGCCACATAAACACATGTTTTGTATTCATATTTGAGCCTTCCTAAATTGATCTGGAAGGAATCTTCTTCATGCAGTAGCATCACGTTTGATGCACCGCAGCTTGAACTCTGACTGATGCTTTCCATAACTGATGTTACTTTCATGACTCTGCTATATTCGGCTGAGTTATCTCTGTGATTTTATCAGCATACTGCACCTTTTGCCCTACTCTCAATCTCTTTCCAAACACCATTCTTGTAAGCAGATCATTTTCTAGAAAGCCTTGACTGTATCAAGAGGCTCCCACTGTGCTTCGTTGTTTCCTGCAATCAAGACAACATCATCTGCATACCTCAGGTTTATGACTGTCCTTTCACCAACTTTGATTGCGCCCTTATATCCATGTAATGCTTTCTGCATAATGGCTTCAGTATAGAAGCTAAAGAGATGTGGAGATATAACTCACCCTTGTCTGACTCCCTGGCCAATATTGAAACTGTCTGTACACCCTGGCCCACAACGAACCAAAGCTTGTTGTTTATCATATATCGTGGCAATCAGAGCAATATTATGTGGGGGGAACCCCATTTCATGCAGGTTGTTCCACAAAACATTTTGAGACTGAGTCAAAGGCTTTTGTAATCTATAATGAAGAACGAGGGGATGTTTGTATTCCCTTTGCTTTTCCATCACCAAATTGAAAGTTGCATCATGAGTGCTGAAACTCTGTTTCTCATACTGCTGATAATGATTTGGAAAAGCACTTTGCTTGCTTGATTCTTTCTGCAATTGTTCTGTTGTTGCATTCTGTGGTTGTTGCTTTTGGGGGAGTTGTATGAAATCAGATTGTAACTATTCCTCTGGCCATTCTTTGTTTTTCCAGATGCTTAAACAAATCTGATGCAACAATAAACTTTCTTCCCATATAGAAGTCGACAGGGTGGTCTTGTGTTAAGAACAGAAATTAAGGTATGAGTATGACCGCCGGGCCTTTCTTACTGAGCTAAACAGCTCAATAGGAACGGTCGAAAGACTATTAGTCATCAACCCAGAATTTCAACCCCTGTTATTGAGTGTCTGTCCGTTGGTTTATACGCTGTACAAGCAGCATGTGATTTGTGCCTACAATGCATCCATTTATCACCGTTTGCATTAATTCCGCATAGACGTCGACAGGGGTGCCTTGAAGGCACAAAACAGATGTGAGTTTAGTGTTTTCATCTGCCACATTTTTCTTTTATTTATCTTATCTAATACTTTTATTCTGGTCACCTGAGCATATTTAAAGACCATCCATATTCAACCATTTTATCATTATTATTTTGCAGAGGGTTGTTTGTGTCTATCCATGATAAAGGACATGTCAAAGGCATCATTGCAAACTGGCCAGAAGAGAAAGTCAAGGTAACAAATTGGTTATTTTTTTAATTGTTGTGTAGTTTAGGTCAGGTATGTCGGAAATGTGGACGACTCATGCTGTTTCTAATTAATCTCAACAGCAACTTATATTACTGTACACAGGGAGTATTCAACATCATGTTTCTAACGTTGCTATCACCTACAACCACAACCTTGTCGGAATATACCAGCTTGTTTGCCTTACTGCAAAATCTGCGTTGTAATGATTAATTACTTTAATTTGGTTAATAATTCTATTGGTTAAGACGACGATCTTGCAAGCCAGTGGTTGCGTGTTTTAGTTGTTCATTTGTGGTGAACAAAACAAACAGTTTTGATTTGGGAAGAGTAAAGTGGTAAGTATAAGTATGAAATCGTTAAGTACAGGTGATTAGTAAAGCGAAAACTTTAAGGCGCCGAAGTAGTCGCAATTCTATGTTTGGTTCTTCAAGATTTTGGCATATTTCTGTTACATTAAATGCAATACTTGTTATGACTATTTTAGACAGTTTTTAAGTCGGTCGTAGCTGTAATCTTGTACACAAGTCAAAGCGTTTGGATTTAAAACCTTTTACTTGTTTTAGAAACGAGGTTTCTATAGATGCAAACAGTGAACTAAAGTTTGTTTAACGTGTCTCGTAATTACTGTTACTGTTGTACATAATTTTACATTTTGTGCCCAATAAAATATATACGACCTCTTATGAAACACTCTCAAGGTTTTTACTTTTCTTAAATTCTTTGGTACTACCTAAACAATACTTATCGTACTGACAATAATAAATGTCAGTGTCGTATTTTCAATCCTTTTTATGTTTGGTTGCTCAGGCTGTTGTAATGACTGACGGAGAGCGAATACTTGGACTTGGGGACCTTGGATGCAATGGGATGGGTATTCCCATCGGAAAATTGGCCTTGTATACTGCTTGTGGAGGAATCCATCCATCTGCCTGTTTACCAATTATGGTGGACGTTGGTACAGACAATGAGGTGCGTACATGCTTTAAGTTTGCCCTAGCAAGCTTTTATTGCTTCGGATAGCTTGTCAGTATTTTGCGTCGATCTTTATGCAAGAGAGTTACTTGGGTATCAAGATGTATTGAGAGGATGGATGAAGTGAGGGAGCGCAAAATGTTTAGAGCGTGTGAAAACATTAATGGCTCTGTATATGTGGAGGAAATAGCCTCAGCTACCCGATATTAAGCTGAGACATCGGCATCCTATACAAATTAATGTAACTTATTTTGCGTTTGTATCGCAAATAGTCTCACCCAGGTGAGATTATTGTTGACTGCCGATATCTCACCTAAGCGAGCTGATATAACGGCTTGGTGAGGCAATTTTTTCCTCGTGTAAACGCAAACAATAAAATAGCCTCACTTCACCGACACAAAATTGTAGATACTGCGCAAGCACAGAACATCACTTCAATTCGTGGTGCAAGCAAAAATGGCGTCAAATTAAAACACCCTTATCAAGCCCAGGCCATTTTTCTCTCATATCAACAGAAGCTAAAAATAGCCTAAAATGAAAAATTTACTTTTGATAACATAGCAATGATAAATAGCATATTTTACGAAAAAACGAAGTGAAGTCCGTCCTCTGAAGGCGTCTCAATCCCTATTATGATTAAAGTTCAGACTCCATACGTTGTGCCGTGAATAGCTTTACCATCTCATTTCTAGAAGCCTGCTAATGAAAGACGGATATCTATTAATGTTAGGCTACTCTTGCGTGTTAATCTTCATCTCTAGAACATGCTATCTGGCTTCGTCGTGTGTAAGAATTGCCCTCAGTGCATTGTTATGTTGCCATAAGTATTAAGCGTCCACCAAGAAATGGTTCAAGTCAAAATTGCCATTCTCAGTGTCCACTATCCAAGCACTTTTTCTGTTGCAGCTTTGAAGTAAACGTCCTTTGCCGGTAAGTTGCCAAATGAGATTATTGTCCTTAGCATTCACATGGAAAGCTCGCCCTGAACTGCTTAGCTGGGTTCTTGTACGATAAGCTCTGATGCCCACTTACATTTTTACAATGTTTGTGAAACTTTTAGCGGCCATTATGCCAATGTAAAATTTGACAAACCCCATACGAATGATGGATAGCGTTTGCACGCGCCATTTCATTTTGCACGACGGGGCTGGGCCACTTTAAAATTTAAGTGAACAAACCAAAGATGTTATTATTTTCACGAATCTCTGTTAGCCTAGATAGGTGTCTCTTTCTCAGGATCTCTTCGAACCGGTCGTGTGACTGTTCGTGCGAACACGAATCTAAACAATGATTCGATTCTTGTTCGATTCTCGACAGACCACGGCTGGGTGAGCTGGGCCGGCTACACCCCTCCGTGCAAACGGACCTTGAGTTGATCAAGTGAACTGGAACAGCTACTTGCTAGTTTAGCTATGGCACTTATTACAATAAAATGTCCTGATAACTGATAACGGAGAAAGTTTTGTTTTTGGTAGTTTCAGCGCATTTTGCTCAACCAATTTGATTTCCGTAATTGTAATGTTGCCTAAAAAGAAGAATATTGTTAAACGAATTCTGGTAGCCCAACGGAGTTGTGATTGTATTTTGCCTCATCGTATTTATTCTTGCATCTTGTGTTGTAGAAATTACTGGGGGATCCGATGTATATTGGACTGAGACAAAAGAGAGAACGATCAGAAAAATATGATGAACTTATTGATGAACTGATTGACGCTATTCGAGACAGGTATCAGAGAGAAAAACAAATATTTTTGTAATTTTACCGTAATTAATATCTAAATTACCGTTTTGGTGATTATTATCCTGACAAAAAAATTTTCATTGTCGTTTGTTCAAGTGTGAATAGGACTTTCTTTGGAGAGAACAAGTTACTGATGGGTTTGCTGTTGTTTTTTCCGTTTTGGCTTTCCACCAGATGAAATCGGTTTCCCTGTTTTTTTTCGTCAACGAAACATTCTTGGAAATTGGAAAATTGAGTGTATCTGCTACGTTTTTATGAATAGCTGTTTGCCTTGTTGCAGATAGGAGAAGCCAAGATCTTCTGTTATTATGACCAAGATTTAAACTATCGTTATTGACCATCAGCAATGTGCAAATATCGTCTGACTCCTAGATGAAAATTGTCAATGATGGACTAAGCAGTTCAACAAAACGTTTGATATTGACTGGCGTGACGCGATGCTCAAGGTCAGGAAATGACTGAAAAACAGAAATTTGGCACGCAACTATATTTTAAGAAGTGTGATCTTATCCGAGTTTTACCGCAAGGTGTGCACACTATTGATAACGAGTACACTGTTGACAGAAGACTTATTGTATAGACAATATGGATAGCCCATCTTTTTAAACGAGGGCCCATCACAGCTGTCGTTCGGGAACATGGAGGATAAGCCACGAAGCTGTGATTATTGACAGTATTAAATTCTAAAGTCATGTTTTAAATATGGGAGATAGGCCCGCCTGAGTAAAAGCTCACCTGTTTAAAATCTGCAAGCGACATGTCGAGCTCGCATCTTTCTTGGTATGCCAAAATTAAGAAGACGCCTGTTCGCTTAGTAGAACTTGTGAAAATGCCGTAATTTTTGCAGAATACACGCGGTGTATGCATCACCCCAAATCGTCATGCTCAGGGAAGCTGGAGGTCAATGTGCTTGTGTCTTCGGAGCTTGTTGCTCGTTCTGTCAAATATTATCAATCTAAACAAAGCTATGACGGAGCCTAGGAACTTTTCTAACTTGTCAATAAATAGGACGGTGAACATATTTAATAAAGCATTCTTTATAATAAATAATTTATATAACGCCGATCGATTATAAATTTTTCATTTTCTTTCACAATATTTATATCTTCCTGGTTTATTGCTGCAAAAGCTTTGTGTATGTATGTTGCAATGCTATTTTCTTTGATCTTCCAGATTTGGCTCCAATACCTTGATTCAATTTGAGGATTTTGGAAACCAGAACGCCTTCCGATTTCTAGAAAAATATCGACATCAGATTTGTACATTCAATGACGATATTCAGGGTAAGGTACCTCGTCTGAAGCTATCCTACAGCCAATTGGTGTCTATAGTAAATTTGCACAGGGCAGGAGCTATGCCAACTGATAAGCTGCCGTTAACATCTGGGCCTGTTCTCTACGGTAGGGTGTCTGGCTAGACCATGCAATAAGGACGGGTTAAAACAAGAACGCTTTTATCGTTGAATTGTAATCACATCTGAACATCTTTAGACCAACCAAATTATGTACAGCCATGACCACAAGTTTAGGCAGGAAGCATGTATAGACAACTAATTTTAAAAAGTAGTAGCAATGGAGACAAGACTACTTTAAGACCGCTTTGGATATGCTAAACAATACTTGGTGATATTTTAAAAATATTGAACCATATACTTAAAGGGAAGGAAAATTAGTAGTCAGTTGCGAACTCTTAACAAGTTAATGACCACGATTGTAACTAGGAAGTAACGAACAGGCTACGTTTCCTTCGATTGTTATGAAATTATTTTTATAATGAGTTTATTTACGAATAGACTTGCTATTGTTTATACTCAGAAACGAAATACTACGATAACGTATTTCTTGTTGGCATAATAATTGGCATAATAATAAAACACAGTCCTATAATACGGCCCCACTGTTGGGCTGGAAAACTGTTTCCTTTTTCCTAGGTACCGCATCAGTAACGGTGGCTGGAATTCTTGCCAGCTTGCGCGTGAGTGGAATGAAACTCAGCGAACATACGATTCTATTTCAAGGCGCAGGAGAGGTCAGTATTTTCACAGCCTATAGGTAGCTAGAAGAGTACAATTTAGTCTCACATGTCACAAACCATTATTAATTTTTCTTTCATTTTTCGTTTTTCGTTTTTCATTATATCAAGTCTTGTTTTAGGGAACAAAAATTCAGTGATTCAAAGGGCAAGGTAATTATCTTGAAAGATGACGATTTTAATTTGCAAAGGTGCTACCATCTGCTAGCTGTGAGCTGCGATCCAGGGGAGTTTTGAACTGTGAATAGGACATTGACTATCGTATAGGCTATTGGTTGCTTTGCAACTTTGAGTGAAAAGTGCCTGTGACGAAAGTATCCATGTATTTGTACTTTTCTTGTTAATAGTCAACTGTAAAGGTAAATCGTTATTTTCAAGTAGGTGTGAGAGGGATGTTCCTTTTTTTCTTGTGTTCCCTCGTTAGTGCGTTTGGTATGGATAAGTGACTCTTGCAAGAAATGTAGCTTCGATCATCTTTCAATATGATCATCGGGTGTGCCCTGTAATTTTGCATATAAGCCTTTCTAATGTTGCCTTTACCTGGTCCACATTTTGTGCTTCTGAAGTAGGATATTAAGAAGACGTTGAAGAGTCTGCTGAAAAAAAAATGCACTGCATGAATAGCTAATAAAGAAATGACTGTGTCGACATCGTTGTGCTTCGTATGACAATGTTACTACTTGCATAGTCGATGTCTGTAAACAAGCAGCAAAAGCAGCTTTATTGGCAACGTAATCTGAATGTGTGCCTATATAAAAACTTACATTGACCACAAGATTTATTTGAAAACTACCCTTGTAATAATGACATTCAAGTAGTAGAAAAGGTTATAGAATTGTTTATTTAGAGCTGAACTTGCATGAAGACAAAGCGTTCTTTTCCGATATACAATCTGTTCTTTTGCCCACCTCTTGTCGTCTCATCAATTTCCTTGAAAAATGCAAGTGCTAGGCGACGTTATTCTGCCTATTTTTCGATTTTAAAATGATAAAGTCATATTTTGTATATAGTTTCCAGATGCCGTTCTTTACTAAGTAAGGAAGCACCTGATATCACTTATCTTTCCGTTACCTTATCTTAAATCGGTGATCAAACATTCTCTACTTTTGACAAGTGTCTATCCTCACGTATTAACTTAACAATACAACTCCATTTTTATATTTACTGTGTGATTGTGTTTTTGCGTTTTCCAATATTTTACTGGGATCTGTTTTCTTAAGTTCTTCATGAGACTCTTCGTCCTACTTTGAGGTTTTGTACAACCAGCTTTCAAAACGATGTCGGTCACTGCAATAAAATATTTACAAGGCAAACACGACTTTTGATAAGCATAAAAGAGTTAGCTAAGTACCAAGAATATAGAACAGTAACTCATTAAAGTCATGTTGCTAATGGTACAAAACTTAAGAACAGATTTATGTAATAAATTAGCCTACAAAGCTTTCTATAAGACAGTGCTTACGTAAATTTGTCAGGAGATTTTTTTCAGTGAGCAGATGGTACGTTACAGGTAACAAAACTGAATATACATTGTAAGGTAGGATCCGAAATTGACCAATAGGAAAGGAACGAACCAACAATTGGGCAAGGGAAAACAGAGAGAAATCTACAGGCTTTAACAGACAAAGACTAGTCGAACAAGCCGAACAACAATTCTTTCTTCCTACAAATATTTGACTTTTTCTTTCTAATGCAAATGGTCACAAGGGCACTTAAATGGAATACAAACCTGGTTTTGGCAAAATCCGGAAAAAATAGTTTACTATGCCTTGCGGCACAAGATGAAATGTTCAGCAACTGTTGCCTAGCGACAGAACCATACCGCTTGACTAGATAGATGAGTTCATCATTTAGTATCAGCTCCATGCCCCGGGAGAGAGCAATTTCATTTTTGGTGTTCAACGTCTAATGACGAATGTTTGCTCAGGTTGAGTATAATGTTTATGTGTATGTTTCATGGGTCTCTCCATTAACCTTCACTATTTTTGGCTAAAAAATCCTTACGTTTTAACCAATAAGACGTGTTTTGATTTGTCCTCTGTTTAGGCTGCCTGTGGAATAGCCAAACTGCTTGTTCTTGCTATGGAAGAGGAAGGTTTAAGCGTATCTGAAGCTGTAAAACGCATTTGGTTGTTGGACAGAAGAGGGCTTGTGGTCAAGGTATAGCAGAAACTCCATGTATAAGTACTCACATGCTGCTTGAACTTTCCCTCCCTCAAAGTACGCGTTTAGTAATGATGGTAGGTTACCGTTAAACAAGCATAGATTCAGTGCTTACATTCTATAGGGTAGAAGAAGATTATGATATTGAATATCGGACACCACCCTGGCGCAGTGTATTTACTTGCAGTAATGTAATGTCAGTTACATGGAAGCTTTTGTTGTCATGCCAAAAAGTGTAACATTGTTGCTATACATGATCGATGCACATCTGTGTTGTGACCACAAAACTGACATAGTAAGCAAATTGTCGGCAGGTTTTTAACTTAGGTCATTGACCTCCACATATTTGCCAGAGCAATGGAATTTTTTAGAAGTTTTTGCGAGGGCGTAAAACCTGAACATTAACTATAAAGCGGCGAGTATTTGATATTTATTTCAACCCGCATGTAATTTTCGGATTGTAAGTAGATTTTTATGCGAATTTTTGCTTTCCAATTGAATTTGAAGTTTTATTTTTCTAAGTCCCGACTCCTCAGGGAATGTCTTTTTACGTGGCAGAAGTATTAGCACCAGTTCTCCTTGCCTTTCTGAGTTTAACTCACACAGAAATGTATCCCGTGTGCATTATTTGATTACTCAGTATATTGTGTTTGTACCAAATCACATATTGTTATATGGGAGGGCAATCAAAATGATGGTAGTTCTTTACATCAAATATTCGAAAATTATTGTTTACCGATCCCTCGAAAATAGGAACGTTGCCATTTGCTCACGAGTTGAACTGGGGATCCTGACCCAGTAGATTAATAGGTTTAACAAAGGGAATTTCAGCATGGTGTAGCGGTGGGTAGGAAATATGTTGGCAACAAAGTGCACTCAGTGGAGGATGGGTTTTTGTGTGACAACGGGTGGGTAGGAAGGTTCCATATGGGCCTTCTGGAATGTGTTATAGTAGCTTGCAAATTATAAGTTTGACCGAAGTTTTCGTATCTTCGGTGACATTGTGATGCGAGACATATTCTGTGATATTAACGGTAGGAGCCATTTTCAAAAGTAAACTACTGTTAACATAGAAGGATCTGACTTCCATAAGATAACAAAATTTGAATCTGAATGAACTGAACGCCGTTAGTCTATTAATATACCGAGATATAGTGCCTAATGTAGTGAGTCACTTGCTTCGTTTCTCATTCTACCCTCGTCACCTTCATTTATTTTTGCTACTTAGTCCGTAGCCCATAGTTTGGGCAATTATGGAATCTACCACTATTGAGAGCCGCCGTGATATAGTGGATTAGAGACGATCTTGCAAGCCAGAGGTTGCGAGTTCGAACCTGCGTCACCACAAACAAAATACCATTGGTGAGAGATGGTAACGGAAGCCTACTCTGATAAAGAGCTCACTTCCTGGTAAAACTCACTAGCCCTTACATTCAGCAGCTACGCTCGGAATCGAGTGTGCTACGAAAACTCCAACTACCATTGATTCTTGAAGTATAGTCGCAAAATGGTCTTATACTCTTTCTATGTTGTCTCATTGTGAAATGTTTTGGATATAGATCTTTTAGACGCTCAAAGCTAACACTTAACATGTTTACCTCGACACGGCCAATGCCACTTTCATAGTGCAAAGCTACTTCTTGCTTATAACTCTTATTTATACTCTACATGACCTACTTTATAGAACATGATCATAGTCACTTTGCAATGGAAGGATCATACGGAAGTACTGTCAGGGGCGTGGAGAGAAAATTCCACGAGTAACTGGAACCACACAGAACCGGGATCTTCAGTACCGCAACTGTGCCACTATTGCCTAACGACGTCTCTTGTAAACGTCATCCTCTTTATTTCTAAGGATCAATATGCGATTGGTTTCTTATCCTTCAGATGCTCATCCTGTTGTGTATATTTACGCACTGTGAGCCATTTGTGTTGTTGTGTATTGTTTATGCACTGTGAGCCATTTGTACTTTCAGGATCGTAAGAGTGGAGGAATTGGTCCTGAAAAGGTTACATTTGCTCACGAGCATGAGCACATCGACAATTTAACTGATGCCGTTAAGGTTCTGAAGCCCACTGCAATTATTGGTAAGAACTTATTCTGTTGCTAACTGGAAAGGCATTGCCAGAAACTATTGTCTGTCGGGCAGCGGCAGTAAAGTATTATCAAATTAAGTATAACTACGTATTCACAAATTTCTAACATGTTTGCTGAAAATTCATTTCTCGATTGTTTAATATTTAAATTGGAAAGGTCAGACTTGAGACGATAGGAGGTAATTGGTACTAATTCTCGAAAAATATGGAAACAGTATTAGAAGAAACTGTACTTGCTTTCTTTTCGTCTTAGTACTATCTATGATTTTCTTCCAAGCTGAGTTGTTTCTAACCAGGCCATTGCAGAACAGCAAGGCAGTACTTGCCACATTTCTAGCTTATTATAGTGTTAATCTACAATGTAACTATTTCGCGATTGGACTTCGGAAGTTCGTAATCCCACTTACAGAATAAAAAGCAAGCAATTCTCTTGACCAGAAGAATGCTATTTGTACAGCGAAAGCCGAGTGGCGGAATGGTAAGAAGTATCCTGCTTCCACAAAGAAAGTCATTTGGAAGTGGTAAGTGCTAACGCCCGCACACAATTGGCTGGCTCAACTTGCGGATTGTGTCATACTCTCCATCTTTCTTGTGTATGTCCTTTCTCAGTGGTACAGTAGTCATTTTTCTTGTTATTACGCAAGTATGAGTGACTAGCACCTTCACAACTGTCTATGCGAACTCCTTCCCTAGTGCCGGAGCTTAAGATGCATGCTGTACTTCTTGAACAACTGGAAATAGAAACGGCGTTTTATGTAAATAGTGCTGTACACTAAGCGGGAAGATATCTTTGTACAAAAAAGCCTAAACAAGATGCAAATTGAAAAAGACAGTCTTGTAATATAAGTTATTTTAATATATTGCTTTCTCACCTCCGCGTTTAGGAGTTGCAGCTGTTGGTGGAGCATTTAGTGAGGAAATTTGCAAAACTATGACCTTGCACACAGAAAGGCCTGTGATTTTTGCGCTAAGCAATCCAACATCCAAGGCAGAATGCACTGCTGAACAGGCATATACATGGACCAGTGTAAGTTTCACTTAGTATTTTACCCCCTTAGCTCTATTACAGTTAAAATAGTAAACTGTAGGCAGGAATTGCCAAGACTGTTGACGTCCTGTCCTGCAAAGTAAACTCTTCAACGTGAAAGGTCTTAATAAAAGACGAATACCGACTCTGTATATACTGGTGACAACATGCTGGCTCAAGGAGAGCTTGACAGGTTGATAGATACGCAGATATATCGTCATCTTGTCTGACGTACGCGAGGAAGTATTATGGCCAAAAAGAAGATTCCAGGACCATTTTTCATTTGTTCACAATTGCCCGTATTGGCTATTATCTTGGTTAGTTCTACTATTTCGAGGGGGGAGGGGATATTGTGCTCTTTGTTCCCATTGTTTTTGGATCTTCATGCAAGATACAGATTTTTTATTTTGCCTTTGGCGTAGGGCAAGTGTTTATTTGCAAGTGGCAGCCCATTTGACCCTGTAACTCTTGGTGATGGACGCCATTTCATTCCGGGACAAGGAAACAATGCTTACATCTTCCCTGGTGTTGCTCTTGGAGTTATGGCCTGTGGAGCAAGACATGTCTCAGAGGCAATGTTTCTCATGGCTGCTAGGGTAAATTGCTTTTTTTTGTTCTTACCTGACCTCTTTTGTGTATTTTTCTTGTGTATAACTAGCTCTCTGCCTTTATATGAGTAATACAAGAATCTTAATAGTTTGATACCAAGGTACTTTGTAAAAGATGACAACTAATTAGCAGCGACAGGCAAGAGCCTGACCACGAAACATATCCACGGAGTCCGTCGCCCTCCTCGGCAAAGTAATAAACAAAAGGTGAACTATACTGACGACACATTAAAGTCAATCTCGTCAACCCTCGTCCTTAATTCACTTCTAGTTTTATATAGAAGCCGACAGGTTGCTCTTGTGTCAAGAACAGATGCAAGGTTATGATTATGACCACCAGAGATCGGAATCCGGGTCTCACGATTGCAGATCTGACGTCTTTCCTACTGAGCTAGCTATACAGCTCAAAGGTCGAAAGACTATTAGCCACAAACACAGGCACAAAACACATGCCGTTTGTAAAGCGTGTACACCAATGGACGGATACCCCAAAACAAGAGTGGACGATAAGGATTGAATGACTCATACTCTATCGACCTTTCTGGGTTTACGTTCAGGTTTTCATAGTTATAACTTTAGCATGCTTTTCATCCCTGTTCATGACTCGATGTTCAGTTTTATGCTGCCCTTATCAGATCGGTTATAGAATATACCAGCCCGTTGTTCTGACTATGTTTGACAACATTCACGGCCGGTTTTCGTTGTTGTAACAGGCTCTTGCACACAAACTAAATAGCGCGGTCTGGGAATATTTTTGCGCGTAGGTCGTAGATCAAATCTGAGGCTCTCACCTTATTTTGCCTTAGCTACATATCCCAACATCAATGGCCGAAAACTTTGTAGTTATCAAATTCTAATCGTGAATTCTGTAGGGTGCTCCACATTTTTTCAATTATCTGTGGGAACAGAAAGATTTAATGTCGTCGGAAGGTCTTTGTTTCGTCCTTGTTCGGAGAATCAAAATATTCACTGTCAAAAATTTAAAATGCACCTGTCAAAAGTGAAATGTACTGATAACCGTTAAAGGAAAGTTAAGCTTACGGTTTAATAAGATGTTGGATATCTCAGGGCAAGAAAAATAAATGAGGTTGTATTTGTATTAGTGTAAAGAAGAAGGATATATGGGCTTATCTGCTCAGGCAGAATCCGACGTCAGAAGCTGTTCGTTTATGTCTTTACTCAAAATAACTTACCTACGTCATACTTAACCAGATATAAACATAAGAGTTTCCCCGTTTTCTCTTTGTCTTTTTCATTTCTTGTTTATGATTGGCTAGTTTCGATACATGTTTCTTCTAAAAAGGTTGCCATATGTTTATACTTGCTATTCTGACGATTTATACTCTCTAGAGTGTGGGACGAAAAAAGCATTTAGGTATAATTTTAGCGCAATTTCGCAAATTTTCAAGGCGATTTTCAAGATTTGTACCACAAAAAGTTTGTTCAAATAATGAGCTCTTTGAATAATGTAACAAAGATTTCGTAACTCCAAGATAAAACCAATAATTGACACAATCCAAGGAATCCCGTTAGAATAACACATCGCTAAAAAGCGAATTAACATGAGCTACTGATGCTTTGAAAGGAATATCCAGTTTTGAGAGGATAGGAATACTGCAATCGTGTTTATAAATAGTGATCTTGGTATATTTACTTGTTCCTTATTCCTTGTGATTTTGATATTTCTTCAAAAATCTGACAATTTTGAATATTCCTTTCCACAAACCTACTGATGACAGACGTTTACTAACTGCTTAAAAGAGCCATTGAAAATTAGCATATTCCTTACACAAAACTTTGGCTCCTTTATGCATCTTAACATAGACTCCCCCTTCTCCCAACGTACCCACCCTTTACTCATCACAGCTTTCTCCAATGTTCCAGTGCTGTCTCGCACCCTGGCTGTCATATCTAGCGTGGTCAGTGAAAATAGAGACCTACCTACTACCTAGATAAACAAAAGTACTTTGAAGCACCCAAAAAGGCCTTTCAATTTCATGCCGAGATGACATTCGTTGGAGACAGCTACGCTGTTGTATGCGGATCCACTATTCCACTTATTTCTCTGTAGAAGCCATGTATGTAGTGGCAAAATATTAGAGTAATAGATATGCTTGTTATTACTTTATTTCACAGGTCGTTTTTCACATTTTTCCTTACATTGGTTTCGTTTCATCAGTTTTTAGGGGTTTTTTTTCACAATATACAATTCTTAGCTTGACTTACACCCTTCGTTTTATTACTGCGCGTTATAACATGAACAGAATCATCAACCCACCAACTTTGTTGCTGTAGAGGCTTCCTTTTTCTAAGGTGGCATTCTTTCAACGTTTTGTGGGGGTGTGCCTCACCCCTGTGCTCCCATTAGGATTATCCCTGTCACGTAGATGATTATCCACGCACGGTCCTTAAATAAGCGTCTGGCATAGCTTTGGTTGCTACCGAAAAGAGAGTCATCCCAATGACCCATTGAAATTTCATCAGTACAAATCGGTTCACCTAAAGAAGTAGAAAAGGGGTATGTTCCCTTCACTTCTCTCCTTCCACGTCAATGATTCAAAATCACAAATTGAAATTGTTGACTTTTTTGTTCAACGTTCAGATCTGTGTGATATGTGTATGCCTTAAGTTCTCTTCCCAAACAGTCTTCCAGAAATTTAAAAAGGTAACAAAAAATTAAAGTTGATCGTCAAAACTTAGGAGTAAATTTTGCAAACAGGACTGCTCGGATTGATGAACCTTGGGTGTTTTTAGCAGTTTAGTTTGGAATGCCTTTGTCCGTAATAGCTACCGTAATACCGTATAAAAAAGAAGGTTTGAGATTTAACCATTAAAACTGAAATTTGACCATAATTATTCAATAACCTGTATCTTGTATGTTTCTTTTCTCCAAAAGTATCAAAGTTTCATATTTTGTAACGCAGCTACCTGTAAGTATGAAAAATATTATTTAAAATCACGTACCCAAAAGTATCGAATCTTAAAGCAAAGTCTTACCCAAAGTTATCGGACGAATGTAAAAAATTGAATTGAAAATTAACCCTATTTTTATCTCTTGTGCTTTTGTGGCTTTACGTTTCTTTTTTTGATTCACTCTTCCTCAATTCTAGTCGCTGGCTCATCAAGTAACCCAAGATGATCTAGAACAAGGCAGATTGTATCCACCGCTTAGTTCAATCCAAAAGGTTTCATACAATATTGCTCAAGAGGTAGTAGCATGTGCTTACAAAGAGGGCCTTGCTACGGTTGTTCCAGAGCCGGTTGACAAAGGTCCACTAATAAAGAAAGTGTTGTACGATCCAACATACCCATCGTATATCCCACACACTTATGAATACCCAGCTGTTGGATCCTACATGTAATATGGTGCTTTTTTGTGGCAACATGGATCCCTTCACGAGTACTCGTCAAATTTGGTGCTGTTTTAGGTGATGTGCGCATCGACTCTTCTGATCACTCTATGTAACATATAATCGATTTCAAGGATGTTATGTGATGGATTTAATAAATGAAATTATTCTATTGTGTCTGTGCTGTCGTTATGTCTCCTTGGTAAATATCACGTGAAGAGGTTAACAGAGTTACATTAAGTCTGTGATGTGTGTTTCACGTCTTTGAATGGCATAGAATTGGAGAATGTGTGTCTTTTGCTCTTAATATGCATGTTTAAATAAAATATTCCGGATTGCATTCAGTTTTTATCTGATTAGTACACTGTACGTAATTTTAAGCCTTCTCTTAATTATAATTGATATGAAGCTATTTAGTTGTACTGCCAATGTAATTCCTACGTTGTTTGCTAAATGTAATTCCTAATGATAGTTAACTTAAATAATGTTGTCACAGAATTAGATTTTTGTCTTTATGCTCTACTCAGTGTAGCTGTATTGTGAGTTGATAATGAAAAGATCAAACTTTCACGACGAATATGTTAAGCAAATTTATCTGCTTTTTCTCTAATTTTTGTAAGCGTTAGATGTCATCTTGACCTTTGCTGACTGATTGAAGGAGGTCTACCCGATCCGGAAATTTACACGACTGAAGAACATGTTGAGAGGGTAGCGTTCTCGTCTTGTCTTTTGTGTTTCCTACTTACATAAAAATTGCTTAAGAATTTGATACTACATGGATCTAAAAAGCACGATTGGTGATGTATAATTTTTTTGTCTTGTAGGATTGGTTATCGCTTTTCCTTTTTAATCAATTTCGTGTAAGGAAAGTGGTTTTGATAAACTTGTTATTAAGTCTTTTGCTTAATTAGGAGCCGACTTGCTCTACCTCTAAACTTTTTTTGAAAAAAGAGAACCAATCGATTTGGTGTTTGCTGTTGGAGCTTCTTCTTTTCGCCTTTTCTCGGCTCTTTTCTTTGCTCTTGACTCATACCGACGCTTTCCACTCGCAGACTGAGTGAATTCTGTCCCGACCAAATTTTGTTATTATCAAGTGATACTTCGTTGAGGATAACGATTCACTCTACGTACTGCAAGTGTCAATTCTATATTCTAAACAAACATCAAAGCAGAAACATTAATGTTCAAGTGAACTGTTAAGTTGGTGTCAAACACAGATGACAATTTCATTTTCTAGACAGATGTTGCATCCTGAACACGTTGGTAGTATTTATTTTGATCCTTAGGTTATATTTTTGCTACACAGCATTGGTTATTGTGCTAGGTGCGTAGGCAGCTAGGTATGTATTACTACTGTGTAATGTCCTCGTGTGATCATTGACTGTCTTATTTTATTTTGTTGCAAAATGTTACAAACTTGCAGGAACCATCCTAACTCGTTCAGCTATGTGTGCGATAAGTACACACCCTCAAATCAGAAGCGCACTATAACATCTTCATTAAAACATCTGTATCGTGCCTGCTTTGGCATTCAACTATGAAAGATCGGTACAAGCTTTGTGCTCCTCATATTGCCTTACGAGCTGTATTTCTGGGTTCAGCTATTGGATTAAAAGGAAACGTCAATAAATTCCATTTGATATACCAATATGGTTTGTTAGGAGAGAAATCACCACGATAACTGCTATTTTTGCATGAGGAATCTGGGGAGGAATGTTAAAAGCATAAAACAAATTAAATATTCTAACATTCCATCAGTTATGCGACATGTACCACACAGTGGTGAAGTCCCAGTCCCAGTAGCTGAGATGTCGCATTTCAAGTAACTCTTCAGGTAGTGACCGTGAAGATGCAGATGTAAATGAAGAGTTTAAACTCTACCGTGATCCATGGAAAAAGGCCTCAGTTGTTGGAACCAAGTGAGCTAGATGACCTTTTTCAAGATCATGAGGTGTCATAAGAATCTGGACAATTGCTAAGCTCAAGGTTAGCAGAGATTATCTTTCAGGAAGCAGCACACACTTTGCTTGATATAGGTATTGAGAGCAGGAGTTTGTGCCGTACTTTACTAAGACAGATGACATAGTGTATTGCCATGATGTTTCGGGTATTGTGGGACAGATGGGCAAGAAATACCAATCCTCAAGAATGGAGGCTCTTTATCGATTACTCTACAAAGAGTCTGTCGGCTTTACTGGAGCATTAACACCTCATGATAGAATTGCTTGGAACAGTTGTAAGTCAGTTGTAAAGGCTCCTCGGAGAACACAAAAGCCGATGACTACAAGGAAAGAGTTGGGAACATGCTTCAAGTATATGAGACAGCTGGTGGACGGATGAGCATAAAAATGCATTGCCTCCACAGCCATCTTGACTACCTTCCTGACAACGTAGGTGACTTCGTGACGAACAGGGGGAAGATGTTCCAGAAGGATCCGAAATGGTGCAAAACAATTGCAGTGTGATGTTGATGGCTGATTTCTGCTGGTCGCTTCAAAGATGTTGATGACGTCATTGTTGCAAATAATGTTTTTGGATTCTGCCCAGTGTAATCAGGCACTTTTCATAAGATTTCCAAGGAAATTGATGATGATCTAGAAGTCTTACAATCTACAAATCGTAGCCATGGAATTGGCATTAATAATTTCTGCAGTTTTCCATTACAAAATTTATCTACTTTGGTTTAGTCTTTGCTTGCGCCTTGAAATATCCGTGTAGTTGACATATTTTGTTCTCATTTGCCTGTTTGAAGATACAATAATAAATTTTGACTTAAATTATGCTGCCTTTACGCTACGACATTGTCTAAATTATGTAAACAAGGATCTAGCTATTTGAGACCTAAGAACGCTCTAAGAAAGCCCAAAAGTAATGACAGAGGAGCTCAGAATTTTTACTTCTAATGATACCGTACATGCCTTAGTAACTTTCCCTGGATTCCTATTTTGCATCCTACATCGACCAAACTAATTGCCATATAAAAGCATGAAAAATTCAAATCAAAATATTATGAACTCGTTGATAGAAATTACAGGAATTGCTAATCTTCTGTTATCTTTCCATAGTCTACCCCTCTCTTTGTTCCTTGTAAACTTCTTCCTGGATTTCTGTTGGCCTCTATGTAACCTAAGTAACAAATATTTACGCCCTTTGATGATACACAAATTAACTGAGCGTGGGCTTCCAAACGTACGCGAAACCTGAACATAAAAGGAAAACGACTGCCTATCTCGATTAAGAAAACGATTATTCTCCTTGAAAAAGCTAAGCTGAGCTCTCCGACTCGAGATCATTTCATGTAAAATATATTCTCTTTGATTGCCCTCCTGCGAAATCATCTTAATTTTTACTAAGCGATAGCAAAGTGGCCTCGTAAAAGCCCAAAATTCCCTAGTATACAACATGTTTTGGGTGCAGAAAATAATCATCATTCTTCATAACTATAGTTTCTATTTTGATAGTCATATTAAATCCAATTTGCAAACCTGGGAAAAAGCAAACTTCTCTATGGCTTGTCGTCGGCCGTTTAAACGTTTCAATTAAAATGGTTTTGATGATCTGTTTCCAAATTCATTTGCACACTATCTGTACACATTCCATGCCATTTGTTTGCGAATATTAAATTGTGAGATCGTCATTGTAAGGCAGCTCAGTATTAAGTAAGAGACATGTAATTTACTCCAATCCCCTTTTGCGTACTATCGAAGTAAACTAAACAGGACAATGACACACCAGCATAAAACACGTATATTGAAACAACTATCAAGCAATTCCTGAGAACTATAGATTAATTAGTAGCATCAAAGATGAACAATTTTGGATTGTTTTTTCCTCCATGTCCTTTCCAATCTCAGTTCTCAATATAGCTGTTTTAAAGCAAGTATCATCCTTATACGTATCCAGTGGCGTTCTTCTCTTTGGTCACTATTTATCTTCTCTTACAAAAACAATCAAAACTTGGAAGTCTTAACCTTGCTTAGAAATAAAGTGGTATGAATACGTGACGAAACACTTATCTGACTGCTTGGCTTCATCTTCTGACATCACAGGTTTCATTCCTATGTATGGGAGAAGTATTATCGCCAAAAAGGAAAGTGTGTCATAAACTCTTTCCCTTCTTTGAATACTTTTGCAGAAGACAGTGTCGGCAGTATGAGGTTAATGCTGACAGTGGATCAAAGAGTCTCTCAAGAAGTAAATTTTTGTAGGCAAAGCAACCAGGTGGTTTACTTTCCTATAACCAGCACAAGCATCATTGGGGTTTTTTGCTAGGTGTCAGTGTCTTGTAATAATAGAAAGATTTTAAGAAATGCATCTAAAACTTACACGTCTTGGTAATGATTTTCCAAAAACATCTACTCTGCGGTTTCAAAGAGAAGGACAGCTGTTTCCAGTAATGCGATTAACTCATAAGCCGAGGAAATTCAGGGTGCAGTTAACCAGTTTTGAATAGATGGGCGCTCCTTTGAGCACAGTTTGTATAACAATTAATTCAAAATATCAAACAGTTAACAATCACGTCCAGATAGGAAACACATCCGTTCTGGCTTTTAAACTTGAGACATCTGTCTTCACTAATGCGATCTCTTAATCCACTCAGGACTTAAAGGATAAGGAAAAATAAATACGAGTAGTGAATATGATTGGTCAGTAAGGACGTGGGGGTAGATGTGTAGTGTCAAACACTTGCTAGTTGTAGGCAACGAAAAAACCCCGAATATTTTGTCCCATACACTTTGCCATGTGCTAGATGAATTCGGACTACGAACTTTAGCTTCGAAGTCCGTGAATCTATTGCCGTGTACTTTTAACACTAACATCCGTAACAAATTTATGCATAGTCCTCGGACAATGTTTATGACCACTTTTCACAACGTTCCAGCAATTTTTTTCCTGGTACTACAGCTTTTTCATAAAATCAGACATATCAGAGCTTACGTGATTGAACCAAGGACTTCGTCGTCCAATGTTGCAACTGCCACAGCCAGCTATCATGTTTATGTATTTTGAATCCGCTAGCTTCCTTAGACACAGGTGTTTTACCGAATTTCTATTCCCACAAGAATATAAAGACTGAAGTTAAGTCTCGCAGTCATAATCGTACAGCATATAAGAAATATTTCTTGAAACGTTAACAAACAATTTGTATTCTCATAAACTGAAATATTTTAAGTCTTAGAATCCAAACCATAAACAAATCTTATCTTTAATTATCTGTACTAAGAAACGTTTCTCCCGAACTAGAAAAGCGAGTTTAATTTTCTTCTTTCGTATATCCTTATACTCTACTTTTATTGAATGGATTGTTGAGCATGCATAATGTAAGTCCTTATCTTACGATATTTGGCGACCAGGTTTAGTAGGTCAATCTTGCACGAAATTCGGGTCGCTAAAAGTGTAGTGACGATGGTGTCTGGAAAAGTCTGATAAAAATCATGTCGCCCAAATGGAAACGAATCATGCTCAAAAAGCGTAGGGATCGTATTGGAAACGAACATTGTGTTGGAGAAGTGTAATGAAGTTCGTGTCGTAAGAAGTACAGGAAGAATTTTGTTAGATAGAACTGACGAGGACAACAGGGATTGACAAAATACTGAAGTAAAAAGTGACTGTAAAATAATTGTAATGAATCCTTTTGTAGACGAGAAAATCTTCTACTCAATTATATAATAGACCACTTTCGCAATGACGTCAAACGGCTTTTGATAGCGAGGTGCCATATCGAAAACGAGAATACCGATGT
>JANTCA010031136.1:0-21484 GCA_024741275.1 Chironex yamaguchii | reverse complement strand
TGGGGTTGAGGAATCCTTACAGTCAGGGTCAGGCATAAGTGTTTTAAGCTTATGAAACTATAACGTTAGGTGTTTTGCATTGTGAAGACAACATTTTGATGAACACCGATGTATATTTCTACATAAGAACAGGGGAAAAGTTATTCATGCTAAAGGATTAAAGGAAACCAAATTTTTTAAGATCTCAGATCCCATATTCTTATCTTATTTTGCATGGAGTACAATCGTCTGGTACTTTGAGTACATCTTGGTGAAATAAGAAGTTTATCTTACAAACATAATATGTTACTTTTCAAATGGCAGTTGATGATAAGCCAGAATCATCAAGTTCCAATTTCGCAGCTTTCTGCCCTGAGGAGGTCACAATCTTAAAGTTTCGATTTCGACTAAGCTCTCCGACAGGGTTCATATTTTGCCAGCATCGGGATCGGGGTCCCGGGGACTATCCCCTGTCGGGGTCAAGGTTCCGTTCGATCACTATATAGGTCATTTTCTCACTGTCTCTTTGGCTAATGAAGTTTGTAAGACAATTTTTCATTGATTTCACCACCTGCCAAGGCAAAGTTCAAAACAAAATGAGATTATTTTCGTAATTATAGTTCCGAGAAAATTTACATAAAAGTACCTAAGTTGTTATTGAAATCATTATAAGAGATCTCAAAAGTAAAGTGCCATCCTCTAAACTTACCATACTGTTAACAAGGCTCAGTAAGTAATGCAGCTCCTTTCCTTGTTATATTTCCACAAGATCTGGACACTCTTGGTGTATGGTTGATGGAAAACATGTGGTAGATATTGAGGAATATCTGTGACAAATACACGCAAGCCATTCTTATCATTACTGCGTTTTTTTACTAAACTCATAAACCATCTTTATCAAAGTTGGGGTCCTGATCTCCATTACCACTCGTGATACCCTGCTGTTTTGACAGGGTTTGCTTTAAGCTTGTTGTTGCCTTTACGACTTAGTGTCGCTAGGATGTTACTGTTTTACCTTGGGTAAGCTGTAAAAGAGAATCTTGTAGTGAAACTGACGAGCATGTTTGGAAGTCTTGCTTGAAGAAAAACTTAGGGTTCATGACGAGGCAAAACTCGTGTATCCATGCTTTTCACTGAATAGACGAAATCTAATGCATTCTAAATGAAGAGCCATCTTTTTCTACATCTCAAACACAATTTAAGCATAACGACGTTAAAAACCTTAGCAACATCTTTTTGGCCCATCCATTTTACACTTAGCACGATCACCTTAAGCTGAACTGTCGGGTACCGAGCGCTTCATCTTCTCTGGAGCCGATCTACGAAAGCAAATATTTAAGTTTTAACGGATCTATTTCAGTTGATATACACTAGTCCTTGTAACTTGTTTCAAAACTAAGAGCAGTGTAAAGCAAGACTGAGTGACAGGGATCTAGTGTTGGCTTTTGCTTACATTTTCTCTTGTTTAGGAGTATCTTCATCCACCATGACATTCCCTATATAAGTAACAGTATGCTAATTTTCTTTCACTACCACCAAGATATTATTTGGTATCTGTCTCTATATTTGTAATATTTGTTTGATATTTATGTAGGAAAGAGGGAAAGAAAAGAGAGATCTCGAGTTTTTTTACCTCTGGAATTAACCGTGGGAAGCATATGTTGCTAAGGAAAGCCATAAAATATTTATATTCGTCTATCCGTCAGACTTTGAGCGCATTTCAGCCTGTGCATTACGCCATTATCCCCGCTCCACTACAAACCACGGAATAAAGTTTACAAGGAAATTGACCATAAATTGCATTGCAGATTTTCTGGTTCATGGCCTTTTTGCAAAGCAGGTTGATGTGTTGTTAAAAAATTGACCATGGCGGTCTTTTGAAATGCGGTTCGTGTACAAGCACGTGGTCTAAATATCTCGTTTTGTCTGCCGCTGTAAATATCTTCCTGTTACTCGCAAATCGCTGCAGGGTGCGACGAGTAGTTGAAAGGGAACAAACTAGAATTCAATGGCTAAGGAATCAAAGCTGCCGGTAAGAGAAATTCTATCTTTAACGAATCCGGATAGTATAGTAGAGTAGAGTAGAGTAGAGTAAGTCATCACACGTGCTACTTTTCTGTCTTGGTTTAGTTTCATAACATTTCATGTAATATAGCACATTGATTTCGTATCGACCAACTCTGCATGTAAAGTTAGATATTTTGTATGCAATCAGCGCAAAGTCATGTTATCCTACGAATGTACAAATCAAATTCAGTAGCAAATTCACAACTTGTAAAAGTTTTCACAAACGAACTAAGCTCAGCCCTCGTACATATACTAAGTTTTATCGCGTCAAAACAGTTCTAAAGGGGTTGATAATGAGTAAGGAAATCTATGTAATAAATAGGACAGGTAAAATGAGCTTAAGTAGACCATCTAATGTTGCTAGTAATAAGTTTGATTGTTATTGCTTTTTTGAAGTAATGTCAGCACATTGTACGGGTTAATTGCGACTCTAGCTTGGTACATAAACCTTTTGAGCCGGCATTTTTACAAAGCCTGCTAAGCAAAATGGTAAGATGTGAGAGCCAAGCCACTTACAACGAGGGCTACATTATTTGATTTGGAGGTTGCAATTCGTTTGAATTGGTCTCCTTGTTGACCAGAGAATGTGGTGCTATTTTACCAAGCATCACTTGTAGTGATGACAGTCACGACTTGTACGCAAATTTGATACAACTGCCCAGTTTAAGTTTATCACTCCAGTTATACGATTGGATTAATGGTTTGTTTATCTGGTTTGCTTTTTCTTGAAAATAACCAAAGCACCTTTACAAATTTGTCATAGAACAAACGTTGCCAGAAAGAGGAATTTTATAAAGAATAGATCTTCATTCCCAGGGTTTTTTAAATCCAATAAAAAACAACAACAAATAATCTCTCAACAGTTTCGCCTCTATGTGTCTACGACTTTATGCTCCACAGGCATTGACTTTAACTAAGCAGAAGTAGTGGTTGGTCGCAAAATTGCAGACCACACCAGTCTCGGTTCAGTAAGGAAACCGCACCCTTGTATCAACTCATGATTTTGAACGCGCCACTATATACATGCAATATTGTACAAGGGAGGCATGCAAGATTTATCTGTTTAGCAGCATTAGCTGGCTCAACGCGCAGTAATAATCATGACATGAAATTTTCACTCCGGAGAAACAATGTCTCTAGTTTACAAAATTGATTAGGGAACAGAAGATGTCGAGGCTTTCAATTCTCCTTATTGCAAGATTTCTCTAACAATCAAATATCTATCGACAGTTTTCGACTCAAAGGTAATGTTGTAATAATTGTAATACGTGAAAACAAAGATTGTTGCCGGACCAAATTATTGAAATTCATTTTAATATAGACGAAATTTGGGGGCGTAAATATTAGCTCATATCACAATGATAAAGATTCTGCTATCAGATTTGCCTGTCCGCTATTCACATTATTAATATTTTAGAATTATCATTCATTGGAAGCTTGATCATTTCTCAAATGACTTTTGTTCTTACACGTAATTCACCCCAAATCCTCGATCAGTCCACTGTAAAATTTTACAAAACATATTCCTCGAAGCATTATAATGTTAATTTTAAACTGTTTTGTGACGACCGAATGATACAAAGTCTATGTCTCGTTTACCCACAAGTGCAAGCCTATGACAAATGATATAATAAGTATGTTTAATAACTAAGGTATTTTCATTGTTTTTGTACAATTAGGACAAGGAAGAGAATGAATTTTTACGATCTTCGCACGATTCATATTTTAGCTACAGTACTCATCTTTACAGGATAATAAGCGTCCATGTATGTCGCATGGCTTCTTGTTCTTCACAACAGCTAAAAGACATGCATTTTGCGTAAAGGGAGAAACGTTTAACGACGGGATGAAATTTTTATAGCATAGTTGAACAGACTTTATTTTTGCACAGGTTCATTTTATGTTATGTCGACGCGAAGCCCTTCTCAGCGTTTTGGAGTGTACTCTTGTGTCCATAATAAACGGTACTATCGTGATCAACACGAAGCCAGAAAACATCACCAAAAGTTCGTGGTTATTTGTACTTAATTTGTGACAAGTGTAAGTGCTTGAGCTAAAGGTTCAGGTGTTGAGAGATTAAAGGCTCTAACACCCCATGTAAAGTTGCTTAATGATTTATCTCTGAAAGCTTATCACTCCAAAACGTAACTTCAGCCTAAAGCAAATATCCATTTTGGCACCAGAAACCTGCTGCATGAGTGGGTAAAGAACTATTTCCACTCACATCTTTTCCCTAGCCTTGTATCGCTATTCAAGATTATCATACTTTTATACTTATTACTCGGTATATTTGTTTATTAAATTTATTATTTCTTGAGTTATCAACAGTGCGCTTTGGGTTAGTGACACTGTATCAAACCTGACTTCCTTATTTGTTTATCTAATCTACTGCCTATTTTTCCTTTTATTTAGGAGAAGCAGCTAATTAAAGGAAATGTCTTGATAACCGGTGGGGCAGGGTACCTTGGTACCTCTCTGCTACCAATGCTATTAGATAGAAGTTATCGGGTGACTATATATGACAATTTTTTATGGGGTGTAAGCCCATTATTACCTTTTGTGAGCTCACAAAGAGTAAAGATTATCAAAGGCGATGTGAGAGATAAAAAGAGCTTGAAACTAGCAATGCAACATCAAGACATTATCATCCACCTAGCAAGCATTGTGGGATATCCAGCATGTCAAAGAGATCCTGAAGAGGCAAAATCCACAAATATCGAAGGTACGTCACTTCTGACGTTTTATGCTAGATTTGTGACACACTAATGACGCAAACTATTCCTTGAGCTGTATGACGCAACCTTCCTATTTCTGAAAACGTGTGACCCACGTATTGTATGAGCAGACCTATCAAGTTCTCAAGACATATTGCACTTCACATTTCCTGGTAATGTAGTACTTCGCTTAAAACAATTATTTCCTTTCTGTTCGCTTTTTATTCTGTAAGAATTGAGTTTTGCTGCATGTTGGATTGTATTTTGAAGTATAAGATATCGGTATGGGTGGTCCTTTTGTGTTACTTGTTTCTTTAAAGATGCTGGGGGAGTCTCCCAGAAATATCAGGAATTTCATAGGACGTTTTGGCAACGTCTGAAACACTCTTGAAGTCCCCACAAGGGAAAAATAAAGGAGACGCAAATATGTTAGACGTCAAGAGAAAGTCCTTGAATATAACAGAAAATATGGAGACTTCTGTTCAAAGGAAGATATATGTCCGAAAGGTGTTAATAACTGTAAAGTAGTATACAAATGGTCGTGAATTTGTGTTTCGAGATTTAGTTGTTCGATGTCTATTCATGGTTAAGTAGTTGACCATTTGCCAATGAAATGTTGTTTATCAAATCATATCTTTAATTTCGGCAAATTTCAAGAGAATTCCTGAAAACAACTCTGTATGCATCTGCAGTCATATGCAAGATGATTTCATTACAGACAAATTGGATTTACGGCGTAATCAGGCAGAAAAACAAAGGTGGATGAAAATGACCTAAAATGGCCGAAAAGGCAAGGCTATAGTAAAGCATAAAGTACAACACAAGATACGGTATTTCCGTCAAAATTGTATAGCTTTTACATTACTAAATTGTCTACACCACATTAAGAAGGAACTTGCTATGTTCTTAGTTTTGGTCTACCTTCTTTATGGTTGTAGATTTAGACTTCTGATTTGGTTTAGAAGATTGACGATTTTAATAACACGGTTTATTATACATAGGCAACATCAAACCGAAGAATTTAGATAATAAATTATAGATGCTTTGTCCTGACGCGATAAATAAATACTTTTTTCGTTGGTCTTGATGTGCTCATCTACAATACAGAGGAAAAAATCCATCATAATCTACAGACAATGCCGGTGTTTATTGTTATTACCACCTGTAGGTTAGGAGATTAGAATTATTGACGTCGTGATTAGGAATCTTCAAGCCAGTGACCACCTTAGATTTGGAAAATGTTTGACATTGATCGGGAAGGTATTGTAAAAGGGTAAATTTCAGAATGCTCTTACTGTCTTGAGCTATGGGAAAGTTAGCTTTTGTCAGCTGTGTAGACAATCATTTAATCATTTGTTCTTAGTAGTGTACGATTTACAACATAAAACAATCCCCCTTGATCTTTAAATCTTTTCTTTTTTCTTTATCCTCTTGCTCTTTATTCTTGAACTCCTTATTTCTTTGACTCTTAGTTCTCCTGGTTCCTTGAAACCTTATTTTCTTAACTCCTTATCATTTGACTCTTTATTCTATATCTCTTTATTCTTGAACTCCTTATTTCTTTGACTCCTAGTTCTCCTGGTTCCTTGAAACCTTATTTTCTTAACTCCTTATCATTTGACTCTTTATTCTGTATCTCATTATCCTTGAGCTCCTTATGTCTCTGACTCCTAATTCTTTAAATTTCTTAAGCTTCTTATTCTTTGACTCTTTATGCTTTGACTCCTTATTCTTTAGGTACAAAAAATGTGGTGGACAATCTTGGACCGAGTCAGCGCTTAATCTTTGCTTCAACCGGATCATGTTACGGCTCTATTGATGGTATTTGTACTGAGGATACACCTATTAATCCTTTAACTCTGTACGGCAGAACAAAAGCACTAGCAGAAGAGCACGTTTGCAAAGCTGGAGGCGTCGCTCTCCGACTAGCTACTGTGTTTGGTGCATCGTCACGGCTACGCCTGGATTTGCTGATTAATGATCTTACCTACAAGGCTCTCAATGTCGGACATATTGATGTCTATGAAGGACACTTTCGAAGAACATTTCTTCACTGTAAGGATGCAGCTCGTGCCTTTGTGTTGGCCATCGACAAATACCATGTTATGACCGGGCAGGCATTTAACGTAGGTGATGAGTCCATGAACATTACCAAGCTTTGTGTAGCAAAACTCATACAAAAGAAAGTGCCAGGATGTAAAGTTAGCATCTGCACCACTGGGGAAGATAAAGATAAAAGGAACTATGAAGTATCTTACAAAAAAATTCGAGCGTTAGGATTTTCTGCTGAAATAACGGTCGAGGATGGCATTGATGAGCTTATCACGATAATTCCACTTCTATCACATGACGAATTCTTGAAATCTAGGAACTTTACAAAATAACGCTTGCATGTAGAAGAGCTACACTTAACTGAACCAATTCTCAAACAAAATATTATGTTAGGGTTTAGTTATTACATCTGATTGACACGGAATTGTAACCTTCGTTTTTTGAAACATAATATATTAGAAACCATAGATGTACTTGATGAAGCATCTTCAACACCTAGTATAAAAGGATGATATTAACTTAAGGGAGCATTTAATGTACAAGATAGCTAAACTGATCAATTCTGAAAGATATGGGGATTGAAATTAATGTATTTAGATACATGAATGCGATGTGCTTGTTGCTTTCTTCATGTCATTTTTTATCTTTGACAAACCCCGAATAAAGTCTTGTGTTGTTCGTTGGTATTGTTGATTATATAGTAGTACTTATACGCCTTTTGATAATGACATTGAAGCCAAAATTTGCGTGCACAATAGCCAACATGGCCATCAACGGTGGCAAATTTTTTATGAGAGAGATGTCTGTCCCCCACACCATACCACTCATTTTATGAAACACAGCTTTGCCAAATCATTTTAAAATAACACAAAACTCAAAAACTCTGTTCTTTTCAGATGGCCTTTTCGATCCAAATATTGTTTCGATCCAATCAGTTTAGATTACGTACTAAATCTCCGACATCACTATTTGCAAATCACAGAGTAAGTAACATCATAATTACAAATTTCGTAATTCATTTCAATATTAACAAGCATTGATATGGAACTAGTGTGGATCGTGGCAGATCAGTGCTGATACCTACTCCATTCTACATCAACGAGTAGCTGCCATAGCAGTGATAAAAGTTAGTTACATTGATTACTGTTGCTTAAACAACAAAAAAATTCAAGGATTTATGGATATCTTAAATACTAACCTCTTACTTGCAAAGATTTATTTGAATTATTAATACTGAAAGAAATTCCTTACTGTTTCCTAATATTTGTTGCCTAAATACCATTTCTCTTAGGTTTTAAAAACATCTTCTAACAAAGTTTTCAGCGCAATATATATCTTATATTCTTAATCATAACTATTGTTGAGACTATGTAAAGACAAAATGTTCGGTTAGGGAACGTGACATTAGTAAAATGACGAGGAACTCATAGATCAAAAATAAGAGTGCATTTTTTACTTTGCAATAAATGGTTAAGACATTGAATTGTTCTAAGCCTCCGTGAAATAAAAAAGTATATGAGGAATTCCAAGTCAAAAAACATATTTCATACAATAGATCGGCCTTTATTAATCAACGTACTGTGTTTACTGTTTGCAAGATGTTGTACTACATACGTATTTTTGATGCTTATTCTTACTTCCAAATGCCTCTTTTTCTATATGTTTTGGGAAACAAACGCGATATAAATAATAACGTGAATTGCTCCGCAATTTGGTCTTTACCAGATTAAGTGATATAGCTTCCTACTGGCCCACTAATACAGTTGCAGCTATTTTTAAAGAAAGCGTTCTAGAAACTTCTTCAACTTCTTTCACTGCTATAACCATATTTTCTCTTCTACTCTACTAAACCATCCATACTAACTCCGTATTCTTATCATCAGACAGAAATTTTGCACGGTTGAGTGGTATCGATAAATAGCCTCATTGTAGAACAATCTTTCAAAGGAATACTTTTCCGAGTATCACAACCTTGAAAAATATTTTTGTGGTATAAAACTTGAGGATCGCTCTAGGCGTACGATTGCTTCTCAGAAGTCATAACTGCCGGATTACAAAATAGTAACAGAATAACCTCAAGATAGCTCAGTAGTTACAGCATTCTTCCCGGAAATCTACCCTGGGTATGTTTCTCAGAAATTCAGTATAATCACTCTCAATTCAACTACAAATCAAAAGCATAAAATGCATAGATCAAAAAACTGACATTGGTGACACTGACATGATGCTTTCAAGTTCAAGGCCTAGTTTTGATGGAGTAGAAAAAGATGCTGCTCTGTGAACAAGTATTTGATTAAGTTGACCATACTTTCTGGTTATATCTTAGGTTGATAGCAAAAATGCGCTAAGAATTTTAAAGTAATAATGAAAAGGTTCCTCTTTCAGCAAAGATAGCAGAAGTCATAAATTCGCCACAGAGATCTCAAAAGATTGCCCGTGCACTACAGAGGGCATTATCAAAATAACTTCTTTCTTTTAAGTGAATGTTAGCGAATGTGCTACTATTGTCAATAAGACAAAAAGAACAAAGTTCTAGAATCACAATTATATATATTCTCAAATTTCGTAAAATTGAACGAATCTTTCACACATTGTAAAACTGAATTGGAACTTTGAAAGCCATTTTGCAAGCTCATGCCAGGGTGAGCCAGCTATGTACTTATTTTTATTTGGCAGCTTTTTTGGTTTGAATCATTCTTGGCAATAATGCCATTGCCATTCTATACCACAAACCCCATGTTTTAGCCCACTTTGGTGGACTTATACACTGTGGATTTACCAATGAGATATAAGACAAAGATATATAAGGACTTTATATCTATCGTATAAGAAAAGCTTTTCTTACGCCTCATTGGGATTTACGAGTAGGGCATTTATGCTGCATGAAAACGAGGTTAAATTGCCACGGACGAGCGTAAGTCTAGGGGCTGAGTTTCAAGGTCAGCTGCAAACCTGGAAATTAATAGTCATGGCCAACGCTGAAGGCATGCAGACCATCAAGTCACCGAAGAATGGTTCCTGGTGCTCTGCACTGAACTGCAGAAATAACAAAATGAAAAATCCAGAGCTTAACTTTTTCAAATTCCCTTTAGATGAACGCAGGTAATTCTTGGTGATTTATCTTTCCTCATGAGTCCATTTCCTCTCTATTTTAAGGAAGCCACAACTTGTAGATGTAATGTATTTATTTCCCGTGGCCTAGCGTGGCAATTTTCTGTAGGTATTCTCTTACTCAAGAACATTACTGGAGTGACGTAGACGCAAAGTCTGTTCGAAAGGAACTGAGGACTATCATTGCATAGCGACAGTGATTACGTTGTTGAAGCAAGATCATTGTATCACCATGTTCTCACATTTAATCTGTTGCCATTTTTAGCATATTGTACAGACCGAGTTTCAGAGACGCTTGGCTGCAAAACTGATATGTTGGCAGTGTGAATGTCAAAACACTCAAAACTGAACCATTGCCTGCTCTCACTAACTAAAAAACAACCCTGAGCTGTCTTCTTTCTGAGCTTCCCCCTCCACTTCAAATTGGCTTGAAAAAATTAAGCTTAGAACAAAGACTACCACTCAAGTAACCATCAACATTTCATTGTCAACTGTATCCACACTCCTTCCATGCTATTTAAATTCTGATAATGCTCCACAATAACATTGCTCCAGAAAACACTAGCACTCAGAGGAATTCATGAACTAAAACTGAGAAGACAAAGTACTGAACAGACAGTCAGGGTATTTAGAACTTCATTAAAGGAATGTGAAATCCAGCTTCAGATATTAAAAAAGTCCACAATGTTGATACTACATCCATCATGGCTATCATGCGAAAAGGGTGCAGCTGTAAATTGCAATAAGGTATCATTTTCCTTTTGACTTGACCAGGTCAGTGCAGTATAATTTTGCCGTGAATCAAAAAGGAATTCTAAGCCTTTGTTTTCAAAAGCTGAAAGATAACAAATGGACTGCTCAGAGTGTTTCTTCTGCTTATTCTTGTTCTGTGACTCAGTAGCCTACTATTAGACTGGAAGAGTTTTCAGCTTATTTGCCCATTGTTTCACTTGAAGTTAAGGAAATTATTTTAAAAATTCTGCACTCTGATTGGTTATATTTAGTCGGAAGGATTCGTTGCTTATTTCATGATGATGTTGATGCATATCAAAAGAAAACAGCAGTGGCCTTCTCTGCAGAACTCCTCTCATATTTCTATGAAAGAATGAGCAGGAAATTCTTTGCAGAAACAAATCTTAATGACCTATGACAGATTTTAATGGAAATATTGTTTGTTGAAAGTTTGGTGAAATTTCAGAATTAAAAGTTTATGACTTATGACAAAATGTTTATTCAAGACAAATATCATAATTGATATTGTTAAAGTACCAGGGTATTGACTAAATACCCGGCATGTACCTGAACACTATGCCACTGTTTATTAAGGTCATTGGTGCCAACATTTATTAGACCCAGAATAATTTTTAGTCAGTATTCTAACTTTTAACCAACCACTGCAAATTGTATAGCCTAACAACCATGTATGAAAACAATAAACAAAAAGCAATAATTTCACACAGACATGGTTGATGTAGATACCACCTCTTGACAGTATCAGAGTCCTTGTTTCCAATTGTAAGTGCATCCATATGATTTCATAGGAATTGGCCAGTGTCATTAGCAGGGTCACCAGTTATGCTGTAACTTTATAAGAGCAAGTCAGGTGGAAGGTGGACCTTATGAAAAGGATGAAAGCATAAGAAAACGTATTGAGATTCCAATAAAACTGATGAAACTCACCTAAGCCACTAGCCTTCTTAAAATAATGGCCATGGAGAAACAGAGAGCATTTTTAGAAATGTTTTGGAAAGTGAAAATGAAAAGTAACTTTTATTAAAGCTGTTAATTATTTCTATGCTCAGTACTAAGATGTCTGAATTTGACTTTTAGTTAATGTCTAAGCTAGTAGTAGGTGAAACTTTGCTTCCTGTATTTTAATTTGTTTAAATTTGTGCATCTGCATTTCTTCTGTTTTCTTTTCTAAGACCTTGTGGCATTATCTGAAACTTGAGCCATTTAGAACAATGAAGAACTCTTAATTTGTATTGCCCTCTGCTGTATTTTGATAAAACAATTCTTGTACCTAAAGAAAGAAGCTATTTCAAGTATTGATGCAAGACTGCTCAACAGCTTCAGTAGCTTTTGTGTATATTATCATTTCAATCTCTTGAAAAAAGTTGCTCCTTGGATCAAATAACTTTTAAGAAATTTATTTTAGGTCTATATTTGTCAGGTTCTTAAGCTTATGCCTTTTCAGGTATTTTTTCATGCCTCTAGAGGAATTCTTTGTAATGATGATCTTTTCACAAGGCAAAGGCAAGGCAAATTGGCCTCATTGCATAAATGAAATTTTGAAATTCTAGTATTGATGTCTTTACGCAGCCACCTTCAGGATTGTGTAGTTTTGTGGCTAAAGTGGACAAATCAAGTACAACGTTTGTTGTTTTAATGATGTTAATAGATTCTTTATCAAAATGTTATCTTTGTTGCCTTGTCTTTTCTGCAGTTAGAGGAATACCTCTTTTCTCATTTTTTCTGTCTGGATCATTTTGTTGGCATGGTATTGTATTTGTGCTATAACTAGAACAATTCCAAACTGTACATAAGAATTAGCTAAACCAGAGAGATTAAGAAAGAAGTGGTAATTCAAGATTTTTCCTTCCAGCTCCTTAGCTTTTGTTTCTCTTTTCTTATATTTTACCTCCTTTCTTGTTCCCCAAGGGTTACAAAATTTAATTTTCTAGAAATGTCATTATGGTAGGAATTCATAGTGAATGTTGATATTTGATTACTTTCTACTATTTTAAACAATTATCTGCAGTTGCAATAAGGCGGTAGCTGCCAGAAGCTTTTCATAGTTGGTATCCAATTTAATTAGTTAAAAAGTTGTCAACAGATGTCTAGGTTTTGGATGAGCCTACTAAGTGTTTCCATTTTTCATAGGTGGGGATCAACTAGATCAGCTTTTTGCAATGCATTTTATTTGTACTTATTGCTTGTTAGCCATAAAATCAAATGGGTGGTTAATTTCAATGTGAAAATGGGCACTATCCCATATAGTGTGTGTGATTAGACAACCATTGTCCCCAAATTATCAAAGCCATTCTTCATGTTGTTTATCAGTGCAGCAGCATTGCTTCTCTATATGCAACTGTATCTCGAAAGGTATAGTTTCTAGCAAATTTTGACCAACAGCAAAAATGGTCACTCCACCAAGGGACTGCCTTGACCTATGCTTGTATGTGGATTTGTCACTGTGAAGTCAATGGCTGTGGCCTGTTTGCTCCATTTTTCTTGAAAAGATTCTGTATTCTAGATTTCACTTTAGGCAATAATGGTGATGGAAATTTCCTAGAATTTTAATTACCTCTGCCAAAGAGGTAATAGTCTGCCTATTTGTCCGTTTGTTAACAAATTTATTTAGAGCTGATTGAATTTTGATCAAATTCTGGATTTTGGGTCGCTTTTTCTTTAATGAAACTTTCATAGTGCTAGTGAGGCAGTCTGTGGGGATAACCTAGTTATTTTGTAGTAACATGATGAACTAGTAAGGAAGTCACTGCGAGAAAGCCTTGTTATTTGAATAACCATACTTGCATGATGGAGGTTAGTTAGGTAATGAAACCTTCATAGTGCTAGGGAGTAGTCTTTGTGGGAATAACCCAGTTACCATATTTGGTAATCCTGGCTTCTTGAACTAGCAAGGAAATCACCATGGGAAAACCCATGTTGTTTGAATAATCATACTTGCTTACCTGGAGTTTTGCGCTCTTGAGATGCCGTGATGTTAGTACACCAAATTTGCAGAAATGATGCAAGGAAGTTTAAGTTTAATAGTTTCAATCTCATATCTTTCAAGATATATTAGATATTTCGTTTGATTAATAATTGCTGACTGAGTTAGTTTTCTTTTTCTCATGCCTTCACCTTTTTTGTAGGTATGTTTTTTGTTGATATGTTACAAATTTAGGCTTAGTAATATTTGAATTAGTATAATGTGCCTCATAGCACTTTGCACTGTGCTGCTAAGTTTGTTTATCCTACCAGCATCTCTGATTCAGTGTTGCTTACATTCTGATGAATAATAAATAATGTTTTAATGGCATATTTGTAATAACACTGGACCAATTAATTTTTGTTCACTTTCAAGTTGTTTGGGGTTACGAATTTCATACAATCATTGCTGTCCCAAACATATCAGAAGAAAACATTTTTAACTTTTCTTGGTAGTTATAAAATTGATCTAAATACAAATCTAAAGCAACATTTTTTCTAGTGGTTCTGGTCCATTTTGTTTCTGATATTGGTCATCAACACATTTTTTTCACACTTTGTGCATAAAGTGTTGTATGCCATTTATGTAAGTCCTGTTTGTTATTTAAATTTAAAGTAGCAGAAAACTGTTTTTGCTCTCTGGCCGCCAGCTTTGATTTCCATAATTACTTATGGAAGGATGTGTCTTGAAATCTTGTCCATGAGAAAGTGCAATATTTTGCCAGTTGGTTTTTCCAAAGGATAGAACAGAATCAAAACAGTGGCATTGAACAAGGAACTGTTAAATATTCCAACAGTGTAATGTTAACACTACAGAAAAAAATCACCAAATCAGTGTCGTTTTGCTGCAGATGAATGACCATATTCTTGTGTTAATTTATAGAAAGTTAACGAATTATAATAATTTTTCGCATTCTTCTTACAATAGGGGCCTTATCCTAGCATTTTTAAACCACTGTTTGCATCTTAGGAGGAATTACAAAACTTTCCACCATGAAATTGAGAAACTTGATACCTCTTTCTAAGAAACTCTTTCCCCATGTCATTCATAGATTCTTTTATTTGTCAACTTCTGGACTTGAAGTATGCACGTTAAGTAGTCTAGCCAACTGTACAAAAATGTCAAGTGTGTTAGTTTAGTTAGTTTTCTGTTTAGCTTTGCTTGTTGTTTGTTTATTATACCCCACATTTTCGTGCTATCGACATTCTTGTTCTTTTGACATTCTTGTTTTCACCAAAAAATTTGTTATTCTTGTTTATTGTACTCTGTTAATATAAATATCGGCACAATGTACTGTAACACAAATTTCTGATGATGAAGAATGGAATGCCTTTAAACGTTAATATATGATTATGGCCTTTTTGGTCCCTGGTCTCTGTCTGGCAGGTCTTTCTATGTATATCGTCTATGCTATACTTATTCCTCATACGGTTGCATGACGAAGTCCTTGTAGGTCAAAAATTTGCGGATGGATTGATATCTTCTTTTAAAGGGTGCAAAGTGACAAATTAACATTACTTTTTTTACTTGCATTGTTCATGTTCTGTAATACAGTTCTGGGTACTTTCATTATCTTAAAGGGAAGAAATGATTGAAATAATTGTTTTTAAATTTAAATTAAGACGGGAAAGGAATGAGATTTCAAATAAATAAGTGGAGGTTGTAAAATACCCTGAGCATGAAGGATGCATTTCTAAATTTTGGATTGTTGGAGCTGATTAAATCTAATCTAATAAGGATGCAGTGGCTTGGAGCTGGCGGTAGAGGTAACCAGCCTCTTGGTATATATTGTATTGAATATATTGTAAAATTAGGAATATTGGATATATTGGAAAGTGTTTGACATTACATTGGCTTATTCCTACACAAGCACATCTGTCAGTAAGCAACTGCCAAACAAGGCTACAAAATTGGATTATGGGCTTTTCCAAATAATTCGAGTAAAGCTTAATTTTGTTGAAAGGTTTTTAGCTTTGGCCCCCCCCCCCAAAAAAAAAGCCCACCCACCTTGCCCTAGCAGAGATATTAAAGGCTTCTAAATATTGGAGCATTTCATTGGGAAAGACAGACAATTATATCACTTAATTAGGATGCAAAGAAAATTATAAGTTTACAGATTTAATGTTATTGGCAGTAATTTCTTGTGCCAGTTCACAATAGAGTCACTGTAAAGTACTTTGCCCCATGTATCATGAGTTTTCACTACTGTAGTGGCTGCTATTAGAACATTGATACCTCTGACTATGCTCACAATTGGCAGATTGCTGCTTTCTGCTTGTACCAGTGGCTTTTATGCAAGGTTTATGATGATATGAGGTCATTTATTGCCTTGAATGTGCATATTACATTTTTACGTTTAACTAGTGTTTAAAGTTTATAGTCACTGTATTTAAAATGATGTCTTTGCATTTACAGGTGTCGCGAATGGGTGATACTTTGTAGACGTCAAGATCTGTTGTGTAAATCCTCGGTTTACTTATACCAAAACTGTCGGTTGTGCTCACGACACTTTGAACGCTGCATGTTTAGGTCACAATTCTGCAATCAGAGGGTTCGGTTAATTCGAAATGCAACACCAACCCTTTTTGATGAAATAAACAGGATTGCTACGAGAAATACTTCAAAAAGTTTAGGTATGTCAGTAGAAGACAAAAATTATTTTTTACAATTTTTGTTTGAAGATTTATGTGAACATAATCAGGAAGGGTACAACTGTGGTATCCAAATATGAGGTATACTTGGATGCAGAAACGGAGGAGTGCTATAAATCCAATGGTATTAATACAAATTGTTTACTATGCAAGCAATCAAGTATTAAGAATTTAAATGCAACATGCAATTTTGCTTCAAGATCTGCTCATTCTCAATTTTGTTGTCCTCTTTTGCTGTTAAGTGTTTCCTTTCAGCCATTGTTCTAATTATTCTTATTATATTTTGTCTTACTATACCTGCACTATTCTTCATGCCCATGTTCAGTAGGTTTTTTGCTATTATAAAAAGTACTACTGCGTGTCCCGGAACCACAGTTCCCAGGAGGTTTACACAGATAATGTGTATGTGAAGTTACCAATAAGTGCTCAAGCTTTATATAATATTGTAAAAGTTCTTGCAATGTACATTATATTTGTTACCCTGGTGGCATATAGAGCTACATGCTCGGGCTTTGACACAGAGTATATAGGAAATTGGTAACACATCCAACAGTAGCTTTTGTGTTAAAAGGCTTTTTTTGTTAATTGGTAACCAGAAATGTTATGTTTTAAATTGAATTATTCCAGATTGTACTGCTGTCAATGCAGCAAATAAATTTTATCAAAATTCTTTTTGATGTGTCTTTCATCAGAGTCATGTCATGTAGGTAATATACCATCCTCCTTTTACAGGCATAAAAAGAAAAAGTAAAATTGAATTGGCCAACATAATTAGAGAAGAACATTCATATGGTAAGATAAAACCTGAGTCATTCAAATCTTTATGTTGTGTATCAAGTGTACTTTGTAACTTGCCGTGATCACACAAGCTACAGCAGTGATGGGTGAAGTTTTATACGATTATAATTGTTCACTAACTGCTTACAGATAGTGAAAATTTGCATTGCGTGTAAGTACAGTCAGTCAGAGCTGTAAAGTATTACTATTAAATGGTGTAGATGCCATGTAGGGTATTCACATATCAGCTACACTTGGAAATTTTCAAACACATGTTTGGGTGTAGTTACTTGGTAATCACACTTTTTTAAATGATCACTAATGTCCCTTTCAAAAGTTTTCTTTCAATTCAATGAGATTGTTACCAAATGATCTCAAAAGCAATAAACGTGCAAGACATCTTTAAAGAATTACAATATTTACTGTAATTCTACTACCAGCATTTTTCAATACAGGTCCCTGAACACTTGACAAGGGACTAAAAGTTTTACTTTTTCAAACATTTAGAAGGCTCTCAACACTATTAGAATGCCTGTATTGAGGAAAGCTTAAGCATTTACTGAAAATAAAAGAAGCTGCTCATTTACAACTGGAAAATCCATCTTAATAGACAGCTTTACTATCTAAATGTAACCGTTTTTAACCTTAAGCATGCACTTAGAGCGTGAATTTTTACTCTTTTATTGTAAGTAGACTCGCTGTTATTGTATTATGATTCTTTCGCTGTAATTAATGTTTTTGTTCAACACATTCTATGTTATTGTATCTAGGCTTGCTCTTGTTTTGTACAGATTTTTCTTGTACAGACTTTTTTCATTCTCCTTAACATTTTCATGCACCATATTTAAATGACAACTTTTTAATTCAAATAGGACTTTTACAATACATGTCTTTCCTTCTGCTTTGAACCTAGGATATATATTACAGAACTTTCATCTTTCTTGTAAACTGAAGATGGCTTATGTCTAGTCAAAATACATCGTTAAAAATAGGGATGTTATTTTTTTAAAGGAAATTGCTAGCAAGACTTTCAGCTTAAATGTAGTTTGAGTGACATTGATTTCACTTAATAACATTTCCAAAAGTATGCTGAATTTCTCAATTATAAGCAGCAGGATGAAAAGCTAATTACCAAGTAACTAAGGGCCACTGTGTGCTTGGCCATTCAGGTTTCAAGTATGATACATCATTATGCTTGGTACAAAAAATGACAGAACTCGGAGAAAAATAAAACTTTTTAACCATTTTCTTTTGCAGGAAGATCACATGTGGAACCTTAACCAGCTATTTGATGTAGCATTAGTCAGTGATGTTGAAAATTGACTATTGACCAGTCTCAAATGTTTATTTCAATCATACGTTTTGGATGCACCTGATTTTAAAGTAAATGGTAACAGTTTTTAATTTGAAAGATACAATGGACAGGAAGAAGAGAATACGAGACTTGAGGAGGATCCAAGGTTGTACTTGTTAGATAATGTGTTGTCTTTTTAGTGGAGTGATGACAGCCCATACTTTGTAAAGATTACACATTAATGCCCAAATCAATTAATCAATCACAACATCAGTCAGTCAGAGGATTAATCAATTTATCTATCAAAAGGTAGGTGAAAATGATTCACTTATTACAATCTTCTAGTAAGTTGGTGAGCTTTTCTTGTCGAAAAGGTGGGGAACTTTTTCTGCCATGGCTGTTTAATTAGTCTGAGACATTTCTGTCTAACATATTCTGAGTGAATTTATTGTGAATATAGCCAGTTATATTGGTGTATATCTTGTTTATCTCTGAGTTGCTTTGTGTAATCATTGTTTACAGTGATTTTGACTTTGCTTTATTTTGTTACAAGTTATTAAATCTACATGTATTGTCCTGTCAAAAACTCTTTTTGCATTTAAGGAAATTGTGCCGCGGACAAATGGATAAGCTCTCGTAATTGGAGGAAACGTTATAGCTGTAGATTCTTTAGTGCACTCAGGTTTTCCCAAGGTAATGTCTGATCTCATATTTTTATGTTGTGCTATGTAATGATATCGATTAATTGGATAGGGACGGATGTCAGTCCATTGTTCAGTGTGTAATTGTACAATTGTGCTGTGGAATTATAGTTCTTGACTTCTGTCTTTTCCTTTTTGATTTAGTATCTGAAGTAGAGGACTGCAAGAACAATTCCCACAGATCAAATGATCGTTTTTATGACGTCATCGACAAACAGCTTCATCTTTTACTCCTTAGTATTACCATTTCATTTGTGTATGGTTTCACCCAATTAATAAAAATGTTTCAAATCCTCTTTGTCTTGCACTTTACATTTGCAAGTATTGCCCTTGGAGTATGTGACAAAGTTTTTTGCGGTCAGTCTTTCCGTAACATTTAACTTTCCATTGTTTCCAACACAATAATATTGCCAGATCATGTAAGTTATATATGTTTTTACATGTTATTTTGGAATTTATATAACGAGTAAAGCAGTTGAATTTTTTCCTCGTAGATGAGCATTTACTTTCTGCCAACACTATCTCATTATTTCAATCTTTGTTCTAATAGGTAGATTTTAGCATAACGTTTCACTGATACGAACATCCTCTTAACAAAGATCTTAACGTATCTCATGAGGGTGAAGTAATTAGAACTTTTGCTCACTGTAAGATTGAGCTCTTTAGGAGAGAGCTTTTTTGCTAAGAGTTATCTACAATCGTTTACAGAATGTATTGAGACTCCTTTCCACTGACACACTTTTTCGCTGATTCTTGAGAAAACCCTTCTATATTTCAATAAAAGGACAATAATTTTCATGCCCCTCCCCCGTGCAAAGCAATGTTGTTTTGAAATAATCATTTATCTTCATCCTCCTCTTCAATTCGCACAACAACATTGTAGGGGGAAGGGGCGAAAACATTAATGTAGTCTCACAATTTTTGTGAACGATTGTAGATTCACGTTACATGATTGGATAAGTCTGTTTTACCTGAAGGCCTAAGCCTTTTTATGTAAACAGTAGCTGTCATAACGAAAATGACCGTTTTGATATTTTAATAATTAAGAATATCATCAGGTTGAATGACGTATTTGTATGGTGTAGAAGGGATGTTTTGGAGTCATAATTACTCCTTTCTATAACATTTTATTCTGGTTCTTTCGTTTTTGCTGGTGTATATATACATACATGTGTTTTCTGAAGAAGAATTATTCGAAGCGTTAAAAAGTGTTTATTTGTTCAAATTTATATATTTTTAATAAAGATGGATGATTGAGCTCTTGGCAGATATATATACATATATATAGATATAGAGATATGAATATTGCTATTATTGCTATTTAATTCAGCATTCAGATCCATTCCAATACGTTCTTTTGTTTTCAGATTGTGCACGTAAGCAGTGGCGGTGATGTGCCCTAAATTGGTTGCTCTGAAAGATAATACAAGCATGCACTTAAACTCTCATGCCTTCCTGATTTTGTTTCTTTTTAAACTATGTACCGTGACTGTGCTTTTATAAATCCCAATGTAAAAGATTGCGGGCGGAGCATACTAATATCCTTGCTACAATGCAGCCTAGATGGTCGTTCCGTGAACACAACGGAGTAAAAAGGGTATTTTGTGTGTAAAAATGGAATACTGATGAAAAAGAATGTGTCGAAGGCAGGGTCGAAAAAGTATTCTTCCTTGTAAATAAAGTATAGGTAAAACATAAGGACATTTAAAATTGTGTTTTCTTGGAACAGTTAGCTACATATTACTCTAGCCCCTCAATTGGATTTACGTTTGTGCTTAATTGATAACTTGGTGTTACAGCGTATTTTCTCCTGCCATTTTTCTGTGATTTTGCCCATGGCGCTCATTCTAATGCTTCTAATGCCGAGCACCAGCTCCAGTGCTTATTCGTTTCTCTTATTCCACCTACTTTCGTGTCACATCCCTCTGCTCATAATACCTACCACCTCTATTCCTGTATGAGATGGCCTTTCACAATTCCACTGCTAGTATTTATGAATCTGGCCACCTGTGACAATGCCTCATTTCGGAACCCATTTGTCTAATTAATATAATATGTGATGTTCAGCTGATTACACAGTGTGAATGAGTCGTGGTCATGTTGAGAGGGAGGACTAAGGTTGCACCCTATTTATTACTATTTCTATTTATTACTATTCCTATTATTATTATCATTATTATCATTATCATTATTATCATTGTTATTGTTATATTAGTAGCATTTGTATTACTATTATTATTTTATTATTGTTTTTGTTGTATTATTTTTATTAGTATTATTTTTGTTATTATAATTATAATTATTAGTATTATTATTATTATTATTATTTTGGTCAGTAATTAGTAACATCATCATTATCAGTATTATATTTAATATTAATTATAATATTTATAATATTGTATTTTATCAAAGAAATAAGGACT
>JANTCA010031125.1:0-21484 GCA_024741275.1 Chironex yamaguchii | reverse complement strand
ATTGGCGTTTCTCAGTGGTGAGTCTATTGGCGTTTCTCAGTGGTGAGTCTATTGGCGTTTCTCAGTGGTGAGTCTATTGGCGTTTCTCAGTGGTGAGTCTATTGGCGTTTCTCAGTGGTGAGTCTATTGGCGTTTCTCAGTGGTGAGTCTATTGGCGTTTCTCAGTGGTGAGTCTATGGTGGTGATCTGTAATGTTGTGGCAAACGACAATGCGTTAACAGTTGACTCTAATAACATTATGATACAGTGTGATGTTAAAAGGGTCTATTTCCAGTTTTGCCAGAAAGGAATTATTCCGTAGAATAATTTGCCATATTCACTGGACGCAAGGGTCGGAAAATTAAAATATAGCAATGCCCCTCAGTTACCCTAACAGCAATTAGATTGCTAAGTCAGTTCCAAAATTACCAAATTATTGGCCGAAAAGACAGGGATATGTCTGCTGTGTGACGTTACGACGGGCCAATCACTACGATGGTCATGAACATAAAAGTGCCAAAGGATCCTAACAATCAGTAAGCGGAATCTCAGTGTACACTTTCAGCTTTGTTGATAAAAGTGACAGAGCTCTAAGGGTTCGACCAAAAGGATTGCCTCAGGGAATCGGTGCTTCGTACTGTGCTTATTGAACCACGCCACGTGGAGCAATATAGCACTCCTGAGACCTGTAGACAGATCCCAGCAAAAAATTTTCGCCGTCCATATTCTCTATCGGGCAATTAACTATCAATGCAATAATTCTTAGTTTAAGAACATACTCGTTTAAGTAATTACCCTTATGGGTGACATCACCTTTGATTCACAATATTGCAGTGCCCTGGAGTTAGTATATAACTATGAAGTAAAATACGTTCGTAAAAAAAAGCAAAAAACTTCACCGCTCTTGTGAAGAAGATAACGATTCATATGCGAATTTTCAACCTACAATGCTTTAGTCATGCGACAGCTTAAAGGCCTTGTAGGTCGAAAATTCGCGGATGGATCGTTACCTTCTTCAAAAGGGTGGTAAAGTTACAAATATATTTTCTTTAATGGAAAAACGCAAGAATACTATTGAATATACAATAATTGTTTTCAGTTTTCAATAATCTGCGGTGTATGGATTATGCAAATATCAGGACTTAAGAGTAAAACACTGGTTAATGCCACTTTTTTGGCCATGGGTGTGGTATTTAGTTAGTACTATTGCTAGTTTAAAGGAGCAATCATAAACTGTAATTTAGGCGGGCAAATGAGAAGATGTTAGAGTGGGCGAACTTGTACTTTAGTTGTTCTCCCAATTTTGATTGTAGTACTGTATATTATACATAAATCTACTCCACTGACCCTAAGAAACATCCCTAGCTGCGAAATTTTGAAATTCGAAGGGATGCGAGGGCTAGGGTTAGGGCCAGGGTTAGGGCATACTTAGTCTGTCTGCGACCTTTCTTTCATGTTTTTGATTTTGGCGCCAAAACACGACCGTGTTTTGATGCATAGGCTGACGGAACTTTCCGGGTTATCTCCTCTCCCCTTGACCGGATCTCAAAATTTCACAGTTAGGGATGTTCCTTAGGGTCAGTGGAGTCGATCGATGTATAATGTACGGCAGTACAATCAAAATTGGGAGAACAACTAAAGTACAAGTTTACCGTTTGAGTGTTTGGGGTCGATTGAATTGTCTTTTCATCTTGCAGTGAGGACCTTCTGAGCTATGAACTGCTAAGAAGCACTCATCGTCTTGCTAGCCGGCCTCTGCGTCACTTTAATAATTAAAAGTTATGAATCGTATGACAGTCATATCTCATGAGATGTAACCAGATAAAATTCAACTGTACTTGTTAAACTAGGGTCACACTGACCTCTCACAACTACTTTTTGCATCTAACTTTAAAGTTGAGGTTCACATCACAATAAAGAAATTGTGACACTGAACGAAACTGATAAGGATGAAAAAATAACATCTAGTAGATTGATACTTGATTGCTACTGAGGAGATGTTAAACACTCTCTTTTGCAGTAAAGTGGCTTATGGGACCACATGTTTCAATTTATATCTAATGTCAACATTATCAAGATTCAACTGCGGGCATTTCTTTACAACTGAATGTGGTTTATTCAGTTGAAAGAGGGAATTGGTCGAGACAGTCACGTCCTATGTAAACACGCAAGTTTAAATCCCTTCCAGGCAAGTACTACCATTCAATTTAAGAGGCCCATGCTTCAGTTTTGAGACTGCCACTTATGAGTCGAGACTCGGGGACAGAGCGGCTAATAAGGTCTGGGCCCGGGCCTCGAGGGGACCCTTTAACCATTTCCAGCTTTGCTCCTGCACAGTGCATCTTTAAAAAAAAGAAAGAAAAAGGTGCATCTTTAGTAGACACACAATGATTAACAACTTCCTAGAGTTAATGACTCAGACCACGCCAACAGACCAAGCAATTCCAAACATCGCCAGCGAGTTTGCAACAAACGCAAGGCAACGATCTTGCTGTCGACGATGTTTCGTGCCAGTCCCTTTGAGAAATTCCTATCAAAGTAATTTGCAGTCCAGTGCTATTGCTACTCCTAGCGAGAAACTAGGACCGGTGAATATACATCCGAAAATCATAAAAAGAGGGCAATGCCGTCATTGACAAATAGCCAGACTAAGATGCTTATTCCGATCGAGGTCTCTTTATTTCGAGACCTTAACTCTGATCGAGCTGTAGTCTGCTTCCTTGCAACATTGAATAAATAGCAGTCTCTTGATCGAGCCATTATCACTCTGTCTATAACAAAAATAAGCACATGCAACTGTCTCAGCAAATCTCTTTAATCCCGACAGGACATGTCATTGTCGATTTGCAAATCTATCAACAGAGCGTTCATTTCTTCATTTCCGCACGGATGCCTGTTGTTCTCTGGTTTAAATTATGTTAACCCGGAAACATTGCGTATATTCCTTGCGTCGTTGTGATTGTATCACATTCTTTGACAATTGGTCTTCGTGAAATGAGCAGTTCCCTGACATTGGGTAGATGTCATTTAAATCTCACTATTTTTAAGTAGTGCTTGATTAGTGTCACTGATAAGAGAGGCTCAAAGGTTTCAATTAGAAGAGTAAACTGAAGGAAAGTCACCAAGCTGTGTCTGTCACAGCGGCAAATCTATTTGATGGAAAGAACTGTGGATACGAATTGGATTCCGCAAAGGTATAACATGTCACGAGAGATTCTGCTAGCAGGGAAAATAGCACAGATAAGCGCTGCAGTGAAATAAAAACAAGAATGTAAGCAAACTAGTGTCTTCTTTCAATCTGTGTCTCGATTTGCAATAAGCGATTACCGTCGCGTATTACAGTCAAGGAGTTACTTTACTTAAATAAGTGCGACTGTTTGTTCTGGCAAGGGGTCGGATGTGACCGTAAATTCAGTTCTAAATGGTATTCATTAATTTCTTTCTGTGTTGCACCGTTGATCGAAAGGTTTTGTTTTCAATTCAGAGGCGATATTGTTCTTACATGGATGATGGATTCCTTTTCTTTTTAGATCGAGGTAGTAGGGAAACCGTGCTTCAAGTACGGGATGTTGGACTCAACAAGGGAGAAGAGAAGCATCGAGAAAATGGTGGAGCTTCAGGAGAGAGGGTTTGAGGATGGCTTTGCCTACGATTCACCAAACGAGGAGCGAAATGAAGAACTCGACCCTCGTTGGACGAAAGTTACATTTGAACCAAGACCAACGAAACCGGTGTACAGAACAGCTTATTACAGGAATATGAAGATGCAAGTTTACAACTTTTTGGAGAGGCCTAGCAATATGATTAGTATCATTTATCACTCTTTCGTGTAAGTAATCATTTAGCTCATTTCTATTTTAAATGGCCACTTAAATTCACTGTTTTGGTCAATGATTTTGAGATGATGCCGCTCTGCCGAACGATCTACTGTGCAACGTTTGCAAGGAATACAGGCACGAACATGTTGTCGCTTATGTCCACTGACCGGTCTCTATAAAGGTTGAAGGGTTAATCAAGGATTGTGGTTGAACATTTTGGAATGCAACTATAGCTAGCCAGTAGAGAGTTATAAAACCGTTTGTTTTGTTATCAGTTTATTTGGTTAACTTGTATCCCAAGACACGCAGTAGATCTGTGCTGGTTGTCAGTTCAAAGACGTAGCCATGTGTACGCCATCGTAGCTGTAATCGTAGTGTTGTAACATATTAGGTAGTTTAGGACTGAAAGGGAGAAACGTGTTGCTCAGTTATGTTTATATTGACATGATATAACGACATTGATTACATACTGGAGATCAAACAGTTTACCGATAGCTGCCTTCTCCTATAACTATGTGGTTGTCCGGCAAGTAGCAGTCGCTATTTCACACGTTAGCTATTTCACTCTTAGCCCGACAGCAGTTAAAACTGGTTTAAATTCCATCTCCTCGTCACAGTAACACGCACTCACAATTAAAACAGCTGATGACCTTTTATTGAACTTGAGAAATAGATGGCTAGCACGTGGAAGCCTAGTGTTTGAGAAGGGGTCCACGAGCAAACAACATTTGATTAATCTGGGATATTTTGATGGAGATTAGGACGTCTGCAGGTGAGCAAATGAAATACAATTACTCCAGAAAGCATGGAGTTGGGAATAACAAGTTAATCGGCAACACGGTTGCTTTGATTTCATGGGGTACTTGTTTGGTTTAGCGAGAGTTGATTAAATTAGTAAGTTCGGCAAAGAATAAATTCAGCTCATAGTTGTTTAATTGTGCAATCCGTGACTATTTTGTTATATTAAGCATGTTTACCTTCCCATCTACACTTTGATATATCAATTGTCATAAGTTAGCAATTCGTCTACGTCAATACAATTCCCGCTTTGACTCCGAGGGTAATGTGAATGAAATTGTACGAAAATGTTGCGCCTTCTTATTAATTTTCATCATCAGCAGCAACAGTAAAGTCATCATTGTTATCATCAGTCACTCATCATTCAATTATCATGAGTTAATCATCAACATTCAGTAATTATAGTTAACATTATTATTATTATTATTATTATTATATTATATATTATTATTATTATTGTTGTTATTATTATTGTCATTTTTATGGTTGTTATTATTATTATTTAATCATCATCATTGCCACCGCCATTATCCTTGACGAATTAACCAATTTAATCCTTAGACTCAAAAACCAACAGTCAAAACTCTGTGCCTTCATTACACTAAGGTTGGGTGAAGAAATTCCAAAGTCCTTGCTATTGTGAGCCAAAATCCAGCAGCCAGCAAGGGGAATTCATATATATATATGAATATACATGTCCCATTGACAGTATGAATTGGTGTATTTTTTGAGTTTTATATATATATATATATATATATATATAGCTCCACTTAGTGCAGCTATTGTGGTGCTTGGTGCCACATGACAAAAATCAGCAGAGGATAAGCTGAAATTCATTAATTTTCATTTTTTTAAGGCTTAAGCCTTCATCATTGTCAGATATGTATAGTATCTCAACAGATACAAGTGCTTTGATATATTTAACCTCTGTAACTTTTGTGAGCAATTATGTGTTTGCAGCATACTTTTCTGCAGTAGGAGCATCTGATCAGATGTACCTATCAGTCGAAGGATTATTATTTTTACATCATTTGATATTGGTTGTTGCATTGTATCTCCTCCATCCGTCTTTTGCACATGAAGTACTGAATGTGAACTACTGAATGTGACATCATACATTGTCAATTGGAATTTTTGATTTTGTAAATTATACATCATTTTGATCTTTCTCCTTTATGTAGGTTCTTCTTGATTGTTACAAGCCTTTCCCTAAGTGTTTTATCCACTGTTAAAAAATTTGAAGGTGATCCAAGTGTTGAAACTACGGTGTATATTTTGGTAAGTGGAAATTGAGCCTTTTTCTTGCTTGCTTTTTCAACAAATTTTTCTGCTTTGACAGTGCAGTGTTTATATCTGTAATAACTTGTGTAGTAAGTTACTTTATAGTAACCAAATGTCAATGCATTATGAAGGAAATTATTTTAGGTTATAAATCATTTTAAGTTATCAGATGATAAGATATGCAGTACATCACATAGGAAGAAACAAAGAAATAGTGATGTTCAGTTTAGTTTTCACAGACATGACTGTTTTTTATCCTGGGATGTTTATTTGCTTTTCTGACGCAAAGGTTTGCTGAAAGACATTTCAAGTCATTGGTGGTACGAACCAAAACCCAATGGTGGGCAGGGAGGAAGCTTATTAATTTGTAGTTTTATCTTTATTCTGTCTTTGCCTTACTCAACACCATGTATTTTGTGTCTCAGAAAACACATCAATGCATTAAAAGATATTTCCAAATTGTGGAACGTTATCAGCTTAGCTCTATTAAGGGGGAACCAAGGGAATTGATTTGTTGTGAACATTACTTTATATGCTGTTTGTTGTACAGAAAGCTAAAATGGATGGTTCATATGATCACTTTGGTAAGCCAGAGTATTGATTTGTACCATTGTAGTAAACTTTGGTGAGGGCCTGTATGCCATGCACACACTTTTGAATGATTTAACCAAAAGATACTGTCATGATGTATGTATGCACATTAATGTCTATATGTATAGATATCAATTAAAACTCTTTGTATATACTGACCTATGTATATTGCCTTGTATATAAGCAGGTTAAAGTCCTATTTAAATATGGATTCATCAACCCACTATGAATAAGCACATAGTCTTATTGATTTTAGAACAAGGAAACAATGCAGATAAGAGACCTCTGCATTATAAAAGTGTTCTAAATACCTTGTATTACTTGAGACCACAGAGTTTACAATTGCACTTATATGTGCACTTTTGGTTGCCTTGTAACCACAGCTGTGGTCTCGGATACCAGGATGTTTCTCAATAACAGTCCACATTTCATGGGAATGTGCTTCTGGTGTGTTCCCAATCATATTTTCATAATCATGTTTGATTTTTATATATACTTATTGCATCATCTCCGAAGCCATATGGATAATCGTATCAGAAAGTCAGTCAAACACTTTCCTTTCCACCCTTTCCCCCTTGATATTGATCTAATGAATGTCTGGCCTCTCATGTGATTGGTGTAAACTTTTTCACCTGTTGAGTGTGGAGTGGGGTTTTAACAGGACTGCCTTATGCAGCTTGCTTCTTGAAATATTCAGTAGTTGACTCAGTACTAGGAAGAAATTCCATCCACCTTAAGCTTATAATTGCCCATTAAATCATTGACACTGTATGTATCCACCTATAAGGTAATCTCCATGCATAAGCCCTATCCGTTATAATTCCATCAAAAAGTCTGTATGGAATCAACAGGCCTTTTGGGCTATACATACAAAGAAAGAAAATGATTAAAAGGGCATCTCTCTCTACTGTATAGTTACAGATCAAATGTTGTTTTATGCATCCAGCACAGTTGCAAACTTGGTTTGTGGATGCAATAAATGTGCCAGTAGGATGGTGAATGCTTGTTGTTTAGGGTTTGGGTGTCTTTGTATGTCTGGTCAAGACAGCTCTTTGAAGGAAAGATTTGTCCATGTATCTGATAGATGAGAGATGTTTGTGGAAAATCTGCATCTTGCTTGTTTTGTGTAATGTTTTTGAACAATTATTGCATCTTAATTTCTCTTTCTTTAAAACTCTTGCTCATATGGTGATAATTTCTCTTTTTTATAGTACAATGAAGATAGTGTACAAATATATTTAATTGTATCTATTTATTTCTTTATTATGTCTTTAGTGTTTATTAGTTATTTATTTGTTTTTTATTTGTTCATTTATTTGTTTATTTATTTATTCATTTATTTGTTCATTTATTTGTTTATTTATATATGTATTTATTTGTTTGTTTGTTGTTTGTTTGTTTATTTATTTGTTTATTTATTTATTTATTTATTTATTTATTTATCTATATATCTATCTGTCTGTCTATCTATCTATTTATATATCTATTTATATATATATATTTACATTGGTTGTAATATAGTTGATATTACATTGGGTTTCAAAGTCAGATTTCATGGAGAGTTTTGAATTTTTTCATCTAAGTTAATTCAGCTTTTGCGTTGAACACTTTTGATACTACTAATGATTAGCAATCAATTATGATAAGCTTTGATATTGCTGATTTGCTTTAATTCCACGTTACCAGGAAGTTGTACTCGTTGCTGTTTTCTCGGTGGAATATTTGCTTCGCCTATGGTCATGCTCATCCCATGGAACTTACAGTGGTTTCTGGGGTAGAATGAAATTTATTAAGAAGCCATATATGGTTATCGGTATGTCGTCTTTTATCCCGAGTTCTACTTTTTGCGCTTTATTGGCACGGGAAAATAGCTTGTATTTCTGGTCAGTGTGAAATTTTTAACGAAGAGTAATGTTTAACTCGTGCAAACTCTTAAAAGGAATTAACGTAATAATCCAGATCGGTTTATTCTATTTGCATGGTTTATTTTCTTCCTCTTTGCCTCATTTCTCGGTGTCTGGAAGATAACCTAATCAACACTGGTTAAACTAACGGCGTACTTTGTTGGTGCAATGTGACTTTCTGGTTGGAAATCTCGCAATGTCGTCAAACTTGCATCATTCTCTAAGCAGGATTCAACCACTCAGCTCGCAGAAATCCTTTGTCGTGAAGCCCTTTAACCTGAGGACCACTCGGTTAAACTTTTTACCTCTACATCCCAACTACATTGTTACTTGTCAGGCGTGCGAGTGATAGAAATTTACTGCTGTCTGCTCAATGTATTTCCCGTGTAATCTCGCGTCAGCGTGGTTAATTGGCTCTTTCTCTTCTCTTATCAAGATATTATAGTTATAGTTGCAACAAGCGTTGTCATTGGATTTCAGGGGAAGTCGGACCTTGTAAATATTTCAATATTCAGGTTGGTAGTATTTATTTGTTTGCCCATCTCCAAATATGTATAAGGTAATCATCCTCTGCATTACATTAATCGTATCCCGACCTGGTTTAAATGTATAAACAAGCAATACTGTATCAATTTACGATTTCTTATAGTATGAATCTCGTAAATATCACCCATTCGTTTTTGTTGATTCGGATAATTTTACGCGTTGCTTTGAATAACATGTGATCCAGTTATCTGGTGCCAACTCGAAAATACGAACCCGTTTTAGTTGGGGGAGTTTTTGCATCAAAAGTAGACTAGTAAATTAAAGAACAAAAGGATTTTTAGAAGGCGAACTATTGCTCACTTCCGGGAATGCGAGAAGGAGAGCGAGAGAGAGGATAGTTCTGAAACCGAGGCTAAGTAGACCAGAATTTTTTTCAGTGAGAAGTTGACAGTGAGAACATGCCCAGCGTTGGTATTACTGGAAGGATGTCTGGAGAAACGAAGAAAAGGACCAAAAGTTATCGTCGTGGAGGAATTAACTGCCAGAATAATAACATAGCTTTAATGAAACTTTATCGTCTTGGTTAAAGTACCTACCTTATTTTCATTCGCAATGTGTTTATGCACATAACAGAGAATTAAAGTTTTGTGGTGCCACAGCTTCGGCCCTTTACGTTGCTATTTTGTTTTAACTTTAGCCTTTAGGATGAAAATGATTTTAAAGGTAAGCCATTGTTCAGACCAGCATTCCCCTCACTTCAATAGCGCCGACACCGAGTTCGCTTTCTGCTTACCTCCCTTTTCTGTGATTTTATTCGTTTCAGCGAATGTTTACTTTCTAAGCGTTAGATAAGGTACCACGTAAAAAGATATAGTGAAAAGCAGTCCTTCTTGTACTGAAAGATTTACAGAAGGGCCACGGTAAAATATGCACAACTACTTTTTGACATTTCGATCGTTACGTTTACGTGGAACAGTTTAAAAACAATAATGAAGCCAGTTTGTGGCTTAATTTTGAATTTTCATTTATAACCGTTTCCCGTGGATGCAATCTTCAATCGAGCATTTGATCGTTTTCTTTCAATCTGCCAAGTACGTTTATACAAGGATGCATCTCTTTAGACCGTTGCAGCACAAATGTCGACTCGTAGAAGACAACAGATCATTCAAGCTTAAGACCTTTAGTCAAAGTTGCTAAATTCCGTGGGTACGTTCGAAGTAGGCCTTTTGGATTTTGCTGGACTGGTTCCAAAGTCCAAACAGAGTTAGCATTTAAAGAGCATGTTGCGTGCAAGTTATAAATTTAGTAAAGTCCACAAAAATCCACAGATATTTGGGTAACAAACATACTTCTTTTGGCAGTGGCCAAAAATATGGTAAAACGGATTTATGTATTGTAATCTCATCCCTCGCACGTGGGAAGCTGCATATAGCACTTTACAGCAATCGAAGTACAATCCTTGTTTCTCCTCAATTCGTTTGTTACTGGTTTTAGGGGCTTTTTGTTGGTGTTTGCTTTTGATTTGGGATATATAACATTTCGTAAGATTTCTTAAAGATGCTTTTGATATAAAGATTTAAGCCAGGCAATTATGTGAACGACGGCCATACCTCCATCCCTTTATTTAAGGGTCATCCAAGTGCTCTGCTCCGCACGCTTACTTGAGTATATGTATTTTGACGCGTTATCGTTGCCCTTATAGACTTCAAAAATCGATGGACTAAGAATGGGTAGAAGTTACTATCTAGTATTAGAAGTTAATTTCTACTTTTCTTTTCATCTTCTTACTCGCAGTGTGTTTATCGTTACCAGATTTTTAAGATTTGTTCAAGTATTACGGATATTGAGGCTTGATAGACAACGAGGCGCTTTCAAAATGGTCAGCCAAGTTGTATATGAACATCGACAAGTAAGTTATTTATCAGACCAAACCACGTAATCTTGGAAAGTGATTGTTTCGAAAGTCAGTAGGTTCGATACAAAGCAGGAGAAATGAAGGGAGACAATATACGGGAAATTATATCGAGTGTTTTGAATATGCTGTACGTTTGTTACGCTTGTTCTGAGTCAAGTTGGTGATCACGTTTTTCGTTATGTCCTTGGTTTTCATTTCTTCCAAACAAGATGCCGTAACGCCCTTGTTTTCTTATGCAATGACTGCAACTTTAAAACGTAATAAGTTCACTTAAAGTTGTTTAATTCGCAGAACCTAGCCGGTACAAGTTCTGTTTCAGCCGCTGCAGGTAGAGTGTTTATTGTGCAAAGACTCAAGTTCAGTATATGTGTTAGGCAGGAGAGGCAGGAGTAGCAAACTAGAACCCCTTCGGGCCGTGACTCACAAAGCTGATAATCTCCCTATAGTACAATGCCGAAGTGCCTGCGCCAGAGCCTTCTTTCAACGTACTCTGTTGCGCAACAGTGCAGTCTCCACAGAGGGCCTTGGGCATAGTGCAGTGGAGCAACGACAACAACAGCAGCAGTAGAATGGATGTATAGCATATTGTTGAAACGTTGCTTGTTGACATTTTTGTAAACGTCTGTGGGAGTAGTCGAAAGCTGAATACTGTAAACTGTAAAAGTGTAGAAGTAAAATGCTCGCTAGTTCTACCTTCGAATGTTTTTCTTGATTTTGGGCATCCTTAGGACGAAATGTAAGGCCAGATTTAAGATCGCATAAGCACGTCTAACTCTGTTCGGCAAAAGGGTGGCTCTAAAGTTTTGTTGGCCCACCCAATTTGCTGGCCTCAATTCACGAACTTGAAACCTTTATCGTATTGGATGCGATTAAAACAGTTGATAACGATTATAGTCGTACTTGTACAATGTACAGGTTCATCTTTCACTTTTGGCCATTGTCACATTCTGATTTTACAATCAATGTTCTAGTCACGCATAATGGTCTGTCCGTCTTAAATTACTTCCAAATATATTACGTTTTGTTTGACAACAAACTCATTTTGCAATTCATGCAGACAGGCTAAGCGTATGAGAGTATGGTACAAAGCCCAAAGCTTTTATGTTTTGTTAAAGAGGAAAACGGTTCCTCTGTTTCCCACACCCAAGGCACGTTTGAGTTACATTATTTTTATCTTACTAATTTAACCCACGTGCAGTGATATCGAGGCTAGCTCGAATTTGCTCGTCATTGTATTTTCCCATCTATAGGTGGAAATTAGATTTGATCTACGTTTTGTAACATTTTCCTCGGTGAACCATAACAAATACAACCATTCCTTAATTCTTGGCTTATAGGAGATAATGCTATTTCTGTCTGATAGTGTTTTTGGTAATTGAAAGTTTTATTTCCGACAGGAACTGCTTACTTGTTGGTACATGAGCTTTATCATTCTGGTAACGTGTTCATTTCTGGTTTATCTGGCGGAAAGAACATCACAACCTCAAAGCGGAAAAATGGAGAATTTAGCCGAAGGAATTTATTGGGGGATCGTACGTCCAACTGCAACAATTCGCATATGCTTAATTTACTCTTTTTAAGTTTCGTTCAGTTTTGTGAAGTGATTTAAAAATGACTAGTCGTATTGATAAAGCTTTGATTTTGTAGTATTTTGTAGACTAGAGAATATTTTAATTGTGTTTTTAACCAGGGGTTTTTAGATTTTGGGGGTTGAAACACTTTGAATTTGACATCAACGTTTTCGAGCAGAAAGGATTAGAGAATATTTTGCTTGCCATTGAGAAATTGAATACCTTTCGTCTTGTAGGTATAAAAAAGCTCACACTAAAAGGGGATAGTGATTTCTTTTTGTGGTTAAGAAGAAGCCAACGAGAACGACGAAGGCTTTTGGTGCATGCGTACATATCGGGGTATATACAAACATGTACTTGCTGATGTAGAATATCACTAGCACTTTATCGTCTTCCTAATATTAGGCGTACCCCGAGGCTCCTGTGTTAGAGCATTACTATTACCCGTCTCTAGTTTCTGAGAACCTTGGTTATGGCTTTAAAATTTGGATGACGTTTCTAATGATCATTGTTTTATAGCACTTCATAAACTTCCTGCAACACGAATGGTCGGTTAGCAGGGTATTTGCAGGCTTTTGATTGACGGACACATTGTTTTACGTATTTGGAAAATTACATGAACAATTTTCAGAGACAAATGTATTAGTTTATTAAGAAAAGCGCAGTATTTACGTGCAGATGAAACCCCTCTATTATCATAACATAAAACAAAGTATTATTTTAACAGGATTCCTTGCTTTGTTGTTATTGTTATTCAAATACATTCTGTGTTCTCGTTTCAGATTTCGCTTTTAACTATTGGTTATGGTGATATTGCACCGCAAACATGGGTGGCGAAAATTATAACCTGCGTCTTTTCTTTGTTTGGTACAGCTTTTTTTGCTTTACCTGCAGTAAGTTACCAAGTTTTTTTAAATTATAGAAAATGAAAGACCCTGTTGTCATTGAAAATACGAGTTAATGAAATATGCGTCTAGTAACACATCACGTTATTGCCCCCGCCAGAGCGCAATATAAAGGGCCGACTGTGTACAGGTCCAGTGAAGAATGTTACTTGTTAGTTAATATTATCTTATACACGAATGGCGAATATGTAAACAACGACGAAATTACTTTTAGTTGTTATCTCTTCAAAGTAATCAAGTTGAAGGTCAGCCTTAATAATGACAAAGTTGATCGTAACAGTTTTGAGACATCCACGTTGCTGCAGCGGCGCACGGGCCAAAGCATGAATATTGACCACATTGTGCCCCTCTGATTACAGTTACTCAAAGTGACATTTTCGAGATTTGGCGGAATTAAATCTTGGTTTGTTTGTTTGTTGGTTGGTTGGTTTGTTAGTTTTCAATATATCTAGAATAGTTATGAACGTATTATTTTGAAATTTTAAAGGTATGTTGGCAGCCTGACTGGCTCCAACTGATTCTTTTTTTGAGGACGATCAGGGTCAAATCCGGGATCACTTTTCCGGAAATGATACCTTCGTAAAACAACGACTAGCGAGGAAATCATCGAGGGGAAACCTCCTGTTAACGTAACGCTTATTACGCCTGGTCATTTGCTTATTCGTTTTGGCTTGACGGGGGTTTGCACTCTCAGAGTGTGTCTAGTTTTCTTTTTTTTGATAAAATTTGATGTTATTATCAAGTATTTTAATGATGGAAGAAAAAGCTTTTTCCCCGTCATGACATAATAATCACGACTTAGTAACGTCATTTTGTTCCTCTCTGTCAATGTTTTCATCATTTTTTTCCTCATCATCTCCGGCTGTCTCTTAATAGTTGTTGTGACTTGTTGACATATGCGTATTTTATTTTATAAGAATGTGATTTTAGGAAAGTAGTACTCAACTCCTTAAAAGTTAAGAGAGATTCGTACGAGAGAGAGTTTTTCCAATGCAAGAAAGTTAGAAGTTTCAATGTTTCCATCAAAAAGAGAATAGAAGACATACCTTTTAATGTTGTAGTAATTGAGGACTGACTTCACCAAAACCTGTACCTGACCTACCAATACAACTGACCTTATCACACAGTAAACAGTTTAGCATTAAGTAGGTGTGAGTTTTATGTTTAGGCAAATTTTACATCAACAGGTCACACTGTTGCAAGAATACTTGACTTTAAGACTAAAATTAACCCAAAATTTGTTTTTGTGACATTAATCCCGAGAGAAGTTTGATAATTTGCTAAGAAAGTCTGATTTACATATATGAAAGTTTGAGTACTGGGACCAAATTGAACTTTCCTGAAAGAATACGTGTAATTTACATCAGCGTCACAGTTACATCAGCATCCCATACGTCTTTGATTAGTACAAGTATTGCTAAATGACCGTTCTACCTAGCAATGAATACCACGGTGAAGCAGACGAGTAAAATAGCCTTCAGCAATTACTTCCCTAACTACATCATGACTAAGCTGATGAAGAATGTAACAGCGATTCAAGTTGGTCTAGTATATTTCGTATGGAAGCTAAGAGACATAGAGATTACAAGAAAATGGCGCAAAGGCATCTTTTATTGAAAATGCCACCAATCAGGCGTCTATTGTCGGGAATGTCTCCAAGCGTTGATAGTTATGGTTAAATGTTTTCCTGAATTGAAAATTTCGAAAATTGAACACTGTTTGTCATTTTTTTTGTTTTATTGTTCATATGTCATGTCAATATTACTTTCATATAACATTTATGCTTTTCTTCTCTCATCTTTATTAATTCGAATGATATCAACTGCCCTTACAAGGAGCTTAAATCATTGTAGCACGTTCTCTTTTCCAAATTATGTTAATGGCCAAGACAGTTAAGATAATAGACTTAAAATGTTGCTCGTATAAATTGTCTGTAATGAGGTCGGTAACCAAGCACAGTTTATAATTTGATGCTCCCATAATTCTGTTCGCCACTTTGTAGTGTCATTAAAGTTTGCAAACTTCATATGAATTTATGATAACACTGATGAGTTACTTTCCTTTACATGTATGTGGTTTTAGTTTAACTTGGTCCAAAATTGGAGTAAACTATTACGACATTAGATTTGTCAAATTATGTTTTAAGTTACTTTTGAGCAATCCGCGCTAGTTTCGGATTACATATAGCTTTTACATGATAGATCCTTTTCTAATTCTTATTCTGTAGGATGTCATTATACATCAAAATGACAGCCGTGCTGTTAAAATAATCGGTGCATTTTGCTCTTGTCATTGTTTGTTTTCATTGTTTCCCCGTCGTAGGGAATATTGGGTTCAGGATTTGCACTTCAGGTAGCTCAGCAGCAAAGACAGAAACATTTCAACAGGAGAAGAATTCCGGCAGCAAGAGTCATTCAGGTAGATTACTGCGTGTAGTTGTCAACTTTGCAAGACAGAGTGGCCAGTTGGAACCTTGATCTTCCCAGTTAAACTAACGAGACAGAATTTGAGGAAATTCCAAGATCTGATCAAGGCAACCTTTGCAACATGTTAGAAAGAACATGTAGCATTTCTTCAAATCATTTTTTGAAATTATTTTATTCTTTTGGAAAACAAAGCAGCCAAGACAGTTTTTCCCTTGGTGTTCCCAAGTATAAAGTGACAAAATGATATGTACAACAAATCATTGATACTGTTATAGCCACGCACGCAAACATGTTCCCCTGTAAAAATAGATGAGAATAAGAATAGAAAGGCTTTCAATCTTCTTATTACTCTTTTTTTGTATGTTAAAAGGTAAATTGATTTTCTGCTAATGATCTGCCGTATATCATCTGTCTACATTTTTGGCTATTTGAGTATCCTTTCGCAAGGTAGAGTAACAAATTGTTAATTGGTTTTCTGTTAGCATTAGTTTTAATTCTTTTTGAAAGATCTGAAAAATACGTTGACATTAGTATTTATTGGGAGAGGTAGACGGGATCTAAACAATTCACACGCTGTAAATGTTAAGTTTGGAAATTATAATCATCGATCTCAATTCCTCAGTTTCAGCGAGTCGTTGTGCTGGAGGCATTGTGAGTTTTGGCATAATTTCGACTCTAAAAGAGATGTGACATGGTGTCAAATAGTGTTCGTTGCGAACATCCAACCATCGACTCCCATCTGGTGTTTTAAACTGTGTTAAATATTGACACATGAAATACGATTAGATTGATCAGGTAGCCGAATCAGTGACTCATATGCGTGGTTACGATAACAAAATTAAATGCATTTGTTAGGTTAAGTTAATATTTGTTTGTTTTGATTTTTTTACGAGAAAATCATACTCGTGTTTTGTATCAACACATACGTTACTACCTTTGCATGGTATGGGCTGATTTATTGCCTACAGTGTGCACTGTATGGCGTCATGCCAGTGTTCGTATGCCCTTATCACTGGAATTAGCGACACATCTCATTGTCCGTGTCATTTTTGACGTTTGATCGCAGCTGCAATGCTTAGAACCATGATAATTGACACCAAAGTCGTAGCTAGCCCACCATGCACATTACAAATACAGCGATAGGCTTCAGGTGATTTTCTTCTTTTAACATTTCGATGGCGTTTCATTTCAGGCTAATGAAATATAAACTATTTGTATCACTATTTTAAAGAACGGAGCGATCCATCCATCCATTTCCTGTTCACAGGGTGGTAAAGTTACAAATAGTTTATATTTTATTGGTCATATTCTAACCCCACGGCACTACATTTTGTGTTTCATTTCAGGCCGCTTGGCGAAAGTATGCTGCAGAAACAGAACGTTATCCGGCCACTTGGTTACCTCTAATGGCATATCAAGCAAAGCGGAGACTGAGTTCTGTGAGGGATTTGTCGAAGACCCCACCGGCGTCGCCATTTGTATCGAACAAAAGAATAGCATTTATGAAGCGTAAGAATGCGCCAAACGGAAGCAATCATTCACTAGAGGTTGGAACGGACGTTGAACGCGATGTACCTGCTGCTGCTGTCCCGTTGGCTGTCTATTTACGAGAGCGTTGCCAATCGGAGGGCAATTTAGTGATAGGGGACTCCAATAACATAGATCAAAATCAGGATACGGTGATCAGTTTGCCTGGAAAAACCTTCTGGAATGGTAATTGTTTTTGTGAATAGGGAATTTCACAGAGAAAGATAACACGACATCAGTTTAGAAAATTGCTAGGTTTCAGTTTGGGTCTAAAATTTCGAAATGCAACTGCACACTTTAAACTGTCCCGGTCTTAAACTTGAAGTGTCTTCACTACCCGTATATTTTAAAGTTACGAACCGACAGGTTTTGAGAAGTTTTAGAGAGGTTTGATTGTCGATCAAGCCTCATGGGTTGTCACGAGTCTTATCGAAGTCTTTGGCAGCTATTTCTGGCAATTCTCTTCTACCATAGGAAGACCGAAGGTGATACGTCTAAAACGATTTGGAAGGAAAGAGCCGTAGGGTCAGCATACATACAGTACATTACACATCAGCAACCACTATTTTTTTTCGGTTGAGTAAATCTGAAAGCTCGTGACTTGAACCTTCAGGAATCTTTAAGTTTCTGATAGTCTGTTTGGTTGGATCTCGATTTTCCGAAATCGATTTAGTCAGTGAAATTGCAATCGGGTCTGGGTCTATGCATGTCTGTTTCCCACACATGATTTCCATCGATTCCTATCCTTAGCACTTTGCTGGACACTAAGAAGTGTTACTTTTGTAGTCCTCGAAGTTTATTGCCAGGAAAATTTTCTTGTGTGATCTGTAGACGTAGTCATCTTGTATTCTTTGATTTATAAGACCAAACCAGTTCAGTCTCTTTGCTTCTTGCAAGATTCATAATATTTATATTAACCGTTTATTGGTCTCCAGTGGCCTGCCTTTTAACCTGAGGTTTCTTGACATGGAATTTAAGAAGTTATTTTTTATAATATATTTGTTTTTATGAAGTCCTCTTTGGTTAATGTTAATCGTCATTGTTGTGCATTTCTATAATTTTTGCATTTCGTTTGACAGGTTATCGTAAGAAGAGTAGAACAAATCCAGAACTGTTGGTGGAGTAAGTATCTATTTCTGATGTTTGAATATCCACTGTCAGTCGTCGTCATGTTCCTTCCTTGTAATGGTCATCTTAAGCTGTATATTTGTTGTTGACTGTTGCTTTTCTGTAGGTGCTAAGTCGACTCCATGTTTTAACTAGGTTTTTTGTGGAGCAACTTCCTTCTCTCCTACAAAGGTGGTCTTAACATTGTCTAGTCATCGAGACATCGTTTTGTAGCTGTGTCTACGCTTTGAAAAACAATAATGTACTCTGAAGCCCGGTCTGGACAGTGTATGACACATGAAATAGAAAGATTTTCACATTTACGCGGAGATATAAGGTCCATTTGCGAAATTGCAACGTGCAAGTTCTTGAAATGGGATGAGAAAAAAAGGAACTTGCACTTTCGACTGGCTTCATTTGACAAAATGGCTGTTTGTGGTCTATAGTGAGTATTATTTTGCTTGTGATTTTAGAAGCTATTGGGACCTGAGGTAAAACATATTCGTTTTATTACTAAGGGCTTTTACCAACTCTAAATGAAATCCTTTGCGGTGAAACCATAAAATTGCCATGGAAATTAGCAAAGCGTTTGATTAGTTATTGCAGTCCTTTGCTTTCGTTGCAACTGCTCTGACTCATTCGCGTTTGGTATATTTGAATGACTTACTAACAAACATGGCTGCTGCAAAATTGAACATTTTGCAAATCGTTTCCTTTATCGAGTATAACCAAATATAGGGTTATGTGACTTCACTGCGAAAGAACTAAGCACTATATACACTATAGCGGCTTTTTATGTTTTTCCAATGCATTGAACACATCTGACCGAGTGTTTCTGTGGCATATGAAATAAAATATGGTAACTATCTTAGTTACGTTGATTTGGCTGAGACCAGCCTTATCTTGTCCTGCTCTTTTGTTTAAGTTACGTGGCACAAAATTATGGAAAACTAGAGGTAGTCATTATACAAGGAAGCCTGAGATATTAACGACATTTTACCACCTTACATTTTGTGTCTATTGTTGTACAGTAATGAAGGTTTTGCTTTTCCATTAATTATATATTTTTCGTGCTCAGCAGAGGAATCTGTGTATTCTAGCGCACTCTGCAGTAAATGTAACCAGATAGTAATTATGACGAGAGAATGGTACTACATTGATGTAGTAAACTGAAGTGATCTGTCCCTCCATTTTTGTCAGCTGTTGAGTAACTAACCTGTTGTGCCAGAATTTGAAGTTGCTATTCTAAAAATACTTATCGTATTCCTGACCTCATAGTTTTGTTGATGTAGCCACTAGTTATAATGTCGATAACTATGCTAGTAACCTTTTAAAGCGTACACTTGTCATTAAAGTAAGTAAGTAAGTAAAATCTAGATTTGCTAGTTGATAAGAGACCACAAATTTGGTGAGTAATCGGTTTAAATTTATCAAATTAGTTTACCTCATTTTTTGTAGGTTAACTTGCACAGAGAAGAATGTGGTGCGGTTCTTGCGGCTAGTAAATCTTGTTATCAGCCTACGAAAGTTCAGGGTATGTGAAAAACCAGCTTATAGTGTGCTTTTATTTATTGGTAAAGAGTAAAATGTTGCCTAGAGAAAATGTTATTTGGGTCAGGACATGCCCCATCGTCACATCCATTTGTAGACGGACACACCTATATTGGTAACGTATGAAAGATATATGAGTGTAATGAGTGAATTTTGAGTACCAAATCGAATAAGACAGGGTAGTCTTGTCCAAGGAAGAGAAGTAAAGCTATGATTCGGAACCCCTACGCTTGAAACTAGGCTCTCCTAACTGCGAAGCAGTTGAGTGTCCTACTGAGATAAAAAGAATGGCTTAAACGCTCTAAGTCATTCAACGCTGATCATAGGCACCGACTTTTGATTTTTCCAGGGGTGGGGATGGGGGGTGGCTCAAATTTAAAGTTAAAAAGGCTCCGCATGTTCTCTAAACCATGTGTATATGTATACATTTAATTAAAGACAATAAAGCAAACACTAACCAAAATTATTATAGGCCTCATACACAATTGATCGTATCCGGATTTCCAATTACTCAACAGTTGATGAAAATAATATGCTAACTAAACATAACCAGTTAGAAAACAAATACGACGACTTGCTTGGAAATATTTCAGGGGGGGGACTGAGCCATCCCGTAGCATTTCTCAGCGTTGGCTCGAGCCCCCAAGCCCCCACGTAGTTGGCGCCTATGACGCTGATCCTTTACTCTTATAAATGGGTATTTACCATTTGGTCAATCTTTCTTTTAAGTCTTTAATGGCACTCAGGTGTATTGAAAGTAAATGACTTGAAATTTTGCGGTCGTGAAATTTGGATTTCATCCAGTTCATAACAAACAAACAGAACACACTCAATGTTTGCTCCTCGAACCATTTCACCGTTTGGAGATGGCTAATAAGATAAGTTGCCATTATGATTTATTCAGTTCTATGCATATTCCGTCTTTTGCTTGTTTGTACGTGTTACGGTGTTGAACTAATTTTGTTGAATAATTCATCATCGTAGCTTTTCCTGTGATGTGTGTGAAAATCGGCGCATTAGAAGGATAATGTCATCCCTGATTAAGATGCATATTCGCTGGGAAGGTGATCAAGCTGAAAATAGAGCTTGTTTAGGGGCTAGATAGAAATGGCGGGTTTGGAAACAAAATATGCGAAAACGAAGGGTCATCATGTTTTAAGCAATCACTTGGTTTCAGGCCATAGTGTTAGTATTTTCGCTTCTTCCTTGCTTCCAAAAGCATTTGGTTTGACTGGGTTTTTGCATAAGTGTTTCATTACAGCTGGTCATATCCACGTTATTCAAGATTAGACTGTTTGTTTTGAAAACACGAAGGTATCTTTACTGATTTAGTCAATCAGTGATAAAAGAAAAAAGTGGATGATGCACAAGAGAAAAGGTGGGGAAGGGATTCAATCCCACAGAGAAGCTAGGGCTAGAGTGCTCAATGGGATGAAAAGTTCGTCAACTTTTAATTTGCCATAATGGCGGCACTAGTTTGGCAGAAAACCGCGGGAAATGAGAGAATTTGAAAACGTTGATTCCCGATACAGTCGCGATGTCCATTCCGCAATCGCATTTAAGAAGACGATTTGACAGATAAAATGGCTGCATTTATTTTAAAGTCATGGCAGTTTCTTGTTAAG
>JANTCA010031114.1:0-12767 GCA_024741275.1 Chironex yamaguchii | reverse complement strand
TGCATATGCTCCTTGTTAAATCACGTATACGCAACTCTCTCTGCATATGCTCCTTGTTAAATCACGTATACGCAACTCTCTCTGCATATGCTCCTTGTTAAATCACGTATACGCAACTGGGTCTAGTAACGGAGTGAGGAAGTATTCGTATCTTTTACGGTGCGAAAGTTCTGTTAATTAGTTTGCCCACCGTACGGACCACACGGAGAGTGATCTCTCCGCAAAATGTTTCCCCAACAGCATAAAACTGTCGTACCGAGGGAGCCATAAAGTATGAGTAATAATGAGGTTAGTAATTGTTTGCATGTCATATGTGACAGCAATAAACACCGAGTTTGTATCTAATGAACATTAACCAAGACAAACCCTAAATATGATGTAAACATGATATGATTCCAACTGCCATGCCGACACAATACCACACCCACACCCTTGATGGATTGCGCCGTCGGAGTTTGGAAGGATCTAACTAAAGGTGAGTGCGTCGGTGACAGTTCAATATGAGATGCAAGATACGTCTTTTTCACCACGTTTACACTGATGTGAAATTGATGTGAAACGGAACCAAATTCAGTTTACACTCAAGTAGAAAGAACAGAACTTTCAAATGAAGCATGCTCAGTGGTTTGATAGTATGTGATACAGAAGCAAGCAGACTACCTTGCTTGCGGGGACATCTTTGGCGGCTTTAATTCTGGATTGCTCAAATTGCACCACTGTGGCGTGCCAATTGGTAGGGTGTCTTTTTCACCTGTTCGAGAGGATTTTAGATTGTATTAACCAGATTGTCATTCCATTTCATTGGCTCAAAATCAGGGTTATGATCACGCCACAACTAAATATTGATCGCACTATAAACTTACAAGTAGGTGTATGTAGTTTTACTCAGGGTTGTTACAATGAGAAATAATCTCAACTATCACTTACCCTTAGTTCTCTTGAAATGCCAGGAACCTTTGATAAGTCAATTCTATTGTTTCGAATGCCTAAGAGTTCATGAACCATTGCTTGATACGTCCACTGAATCAACCCAAAAAATAAAGAATATAAACGAACCATTATCTATAAGACAAGTATGTTTAGCAAAGAAGAGACTCCATCACTGTTATTCAATTCAAATATATAAACGAGCCGAATTTAAATTACAATATGCATACAACACAAAAGACAGTCAATTAGATTTCAATAACTGCCCTTAACAATGTTGCAGCTTCCTGTTCTATAAATGTCATATGTATCCAAGATGATATTACAATACAACTTATACATTTATGACCTTAAATTCAATAGTTACACAGTCGTTTCTATCCACCAAAGATTCGAACCAGCGTCTCCCGACCTGGTAAACCCAACAATTTTCATGCTTACATAAACAACTCAACAGAAATTGTCGAAAGACTCTTCCGGGACTAAACCCAGACTACTGCAATTAGTTATCCAGCTGTAAGCAAATAAGCGGTAATTTTTTACTTATAAGGTACAGTTTCACTGCTGGCTATGCTAGTGCCAGGTAACGGTAGACTGACTGACATAATGCAAAGAGCAAAAAAATGACAGTTGCCTACTCCACGTATACCCGTTTACACTAAAGGCAAAACTGGCATCAAAGGGTTTATTAATTCAGCAATCAATACTTTGATATTCTTCTACTTTTTGTGTTGAGCTGTCTAGCTGAGCAGAAAAATGCATCAAGTTTTTTGACCCTGGTTCAAAGCTTATATCAGCATCGCGATACATTGGGTAGCTTGTGCCTATGAAAACATACCGCTTTTAAGCAAATTGACTAGTATATAGACAAACTTATGCAGGAATGAACCATAGGCGTTGAATGGTTAAAAACTGACAACTATTTCTATCGAGCTGTAGAGATCGGCGGAAAAGATGTCACCCGCAAGACCCTAACTCGAAATCCAGGTACTTGGTCACTATCTAGCTTAGCTGAATCTGAGCCTTAAAAGCAAAGCCAGTAAAAACTCTGTCGACTTTCGTGATATTACAAGCAATGAATGAAAGACCATACTTGCGCTAAAATAAATACTTTAAAGCCCGTTTTCCACTAGGCGATTTTTTTCGTGCGAAGCGAAAGCTTCCACGGCGAAAATCATGGTAATTTGATTTCCACAGAAGTAGCTATGTTTTGGCGCGGAAATCATCAGTTCAATACTGGTGACAGGTGACGCAGGTATCGTATAAGCCCAACAGTCATTGGAGGGATAATTAATGAAACGCAAAGGTCTTTTTGCGGCTATTTGTGATGATATTTCACAATTATCAAGTCATGTTCAAGGCAATAGTTTGGCACCTCAGTTGGAATATTGAAATTCTAAACATGTTGATAACACTTTGGTTCTGGCTCACATGGTAAGCTTCTTCAATTCTGATTGGCTTGCGACATTTTTCGCCGCGAAAAAGTAGACTTCATTCTTACTACTTTTTCGCTGCAGCGAACGGCCAAGCCAAATGAGCAAACTCATGAGTACTGTAGTGCGCATGCGTATTCGCGGAAATATTCGCTTCGCGCGAAAAAATATCACCTAGTGGAAAACAGGCTTAAGGCTTGGACTGAGGAAATCTGAAAACCTATCTTCACGCACCAATGAAATTCGACATAAGAATCATGTGACCGACGTCAGACAGTCCATTAGAATGATATAGCATCTTACCTGATTGAGTAACGGTGTCACCGGATCATCCTTTCTGTCGATGATAAGGAGAATTGGTGAAATATCTGATTGTCGAAATTCAAATAGTGATGTCTCTTGATAAATTCGTTGCTAAAAATAAGATGAACCCGGTAACAAACCTTTTGTAGCAACAAAGTAACATTGGGCAAATAGTACAACAAATAAAGAGCATCTATTTACAAATTAAAACAATTGTGACACAGTTTGTAATCAATTGGACTCATGAAAAAGATAATCTTAGTTCAAATCCATCTATGGGTAACATTTCTTAGCATGTCCTTAGAAACACAACCGTGCAAAAGTGACATTGACCATGTTTCAACTTCAAATACATCATCAAGTGGGTCATTCACATCAACAAGCATACAATGACGGCATCATAATAGTGATACTAACACAAGTGCGTGTAAAATTTATTTTTAATAAATTCTCAACTTCCTTACTTCTGCGTCGTAACACTAACTTAGAGACTGAGTTTCGACTCGCACACTTACTTCAAATCCTCGTTATCATTGTCATTTTTTTCTTACGTTGTTTTTTGCATTCCGATTGGTTCTTTCTTAATCTACTTTCGCCCCAGTTTCCTTTAAATCCAGCTTACCTTTGCCCTCTTTTGCTACAATCTCTCGCATGAATAAGGCAATCCAGGTCAGCAATGTGATCATTTGCAAAGTTAAGAGTACTATATTTTATAACACCTTAATCAATGCCATGTAACATGCTACTGTGAAGGATATACTATTCGATACGTGGGCCAATTTATTATTTTTTGTACTATACTCGATTCCACGATTAGTAAACTCCCTAGGCAGGATTAGAGAATTTTACTTGGAAGTGAGCTTTTTAAGAGAGTGGGCTCCCGTTACCTTCTCTCACTAATGGTATTTTGCTTGTGGTGACGCGGGTTCGAACTCACAACCTCTAACTTTCAAGATCGTCGTCTTATCCACTGTACCACAGGAGCTCATAGGTAATTTTATAATATTATTAAACACCGAAAAGCTAAAAAATTACACGATGATATTTAACAATTATTTGCTCCAAAGTTCCTTTGCCTATCAAATCTATGACAGGGGCTAGCAATCAGAAACCTCTCCTCAAAAATCGGGCCCAGCCCCGTAGTATTTAACCAACAAAGCTCTTGAGAAAGGTAGTGCACTTACCATGGTCGTTTCTGCTAGTCGTTTGCACATCTGAGATGACTGTTGGTATCTAATAACTGGCTTTTTCATCAGCGAAAGAATCAAGGAAAACAGTCCTTCAGTCACACGTTCTTGTAATTCATAATCCCAATTATTGCCCTGCGATAAAAAGAAATGCGATGAAAATGTACAACACCTTATTTGATCATAAGAAATATAGTTCTTGAAAATTTGAGACATTGCGCTAAAAACATACTTAAAACCTTTTTTCGTATGACACTTTTCAGATTATGAATCGTCAGAAAGGAAAGTATATGTATATGGCAACCTTTTCATACGAAACACGTAGCAAAACTAGCCAATCATAAACAAGAAAGGAAACAAAGAAACAAAGAGAAAATGAAGAAACAAATATTACATGATACATGTTTCATATAAAAAGGTTGCCATATATCTATACTTTTCTGTCTGACGATTCGTACTCTGAAGTGTGTCAGACCAAAAGAAGCTTTTAAGTATGTTTTCAGCACGATTTTCAAGGCGATTTTCAAGTTTTGTACCACAAAAAGAATGTTCAAATATAGTTCTTATGGCAAACAAACTAAAGGTCCGAAAACCATAGTGTGGTAAGGCAAAACAAGATTGACTCAGTTGTCATGACATGAAAACATAATCTACTAACTATTGCGGTCTTGTGAATGCCATGGATCTTCAATGTCAGCTCAACTTGGCATGTCTGTTCCCTCTACCCTCAGATGACTAACATCCACTTTGTCGATGGTTTATCATAGTAAAATAGCTTCCTCTTATCCCTGTTTCTAAGATCAATGAATGTTGATCCATGTTGTTCCATCAATTATGATTGTTTGATTAGTGTAGAAATTTAAGTAAACGAACCCCCAATATTTCTGCTATCATGGCAGAAGGCCCTGACACCTGAGCTTTCAAGACTTTGTTTCTGAGAAGTGAATTTATGATGTCTTGATTTTAACGATTGCAACACTACACTTCCTTGAACAGAGTAATCTGTCTCTCTGTCTAGTCAATTTGTCACACTTGAAACCTTTAACGAAACTGTCTGATAAAACTATACCAGTGCAACACACTAATATTCTATAATTTATCTATATATAATTTAAACATTTTAGCTAAGCCCAAGGCAAAGTATGTACACATTACATAAGTAGTTACAAACAATTTGCTAATGTTATTGTTTCATAGAATTATCCAATTCCTATAATAACAATGCATATACTTCCATACACATACAAAAAAAAAAGTTCTGCACACAAGTAGCAGCATTACTCACCCTTGAACAACCAACAATATTTAAGGAGAAAACATGAGGACTAACTGCAAAATAATCCGCAAAAAATTCCTAAAACAAAATCATAATTATAATTAATCTAAACAACGGAATTTATTGCCAATAAAATGAATAAACATGAACAATTCGATACTACAACACACCTGTAATATTCGTGTAAACTACCGTTCTCTTTGGGTGAACATATTGAAAATATTACACTTCTATAAACATAGCATAGAAACAGTATTTTGTTGGAAAATGTGGTTCATATTTTCAATATGTAGTCACTAAACAGTATTTGGAGTGACTCTGCTGTAACTCAAATTGGCAATTTGTAACTTGCAATTAAGATTGTGAATAACTAATAAAATTCTTAATGTTAAAAAAAAATTTATCAAAAAAATTCTAAGGTAAAGGGAAAGTCCAAAACCTTCATCAACTTACACAACACACATATCCAAGAGCAATTACCACGTAGGGAACATTTGTTGCAGGCTATCACCATCTGAGGAAAGGCATTCTCTGGATAGGCTGAACTATTTATGAAATGACTGGGAATCTGTGGACACTAGTTAAGAATCTGACAAGTAAGTTGTTCATAAACACAGATGTGACTCGACAATTTGATTGGCAGGGCATCTGAAATGAATGATGGTCGTGAGTTTAACTCCTGATTTGGCAGTCTAGTTGTGCCCTTGTAAAGCATACTTGATGCATTTGATTATTGTATGAATTTCATAAATTATATTTTCATGAAATTTATTCTATGCTTTCTGCATCTTTTTTGTGTAAACTCTTAAAAATAAGTAATCATTTGACAAACATTTTAATTTTATGATACAAATAATAAAGATAATAAAATAACTAACTACTTAAAAATACATCAGAAACAATCAACCAGAGAAGTTGATAATCCAAAAATCAAAATGCACAACCTTGGATCTAAGTATTGTCAATTCAATCCAGCCACGTTAAGAGACAAATGCCAACCTAAGTCACCACATAAATAAATTGTTTTCTAATACTTCCTTTTGATCCTGTTACTTCTGGTTCATAAATAAAAAAATAAATAAATAAGTAAGTAAGTAAGCAAGTAAGTAAATAAATAAATAAACAAATAAATAAAATAAACAAATAAACAAACAAACAAACAAACAAATGAACAAATAAACAAACAAATAAATAAAGTAAAATAAACAAGCAAACAAACAAATGAACAAATAAACAAACAAATAAACCTGTATTCACCTGCACTTCCTTGACAACTTCTTGATCATCTGCCTCTGCCAGTGCTTTCACCATACTTTTTGCGACAACATTGCTGAAATCTAATGCGAAATAAATAAGATAATTGCTTGTGCGGACATACCAGCAAACAAACCATAACTTTTGCCCTATAACATAAAGCAAAACCTGTATAACTAGAATAAATCTTATGTTGCAATGACATACATCTATACATGTACTGGTGCAAAAGTATCGAAAATGGCATTTTAGTACTATGCATTCTCCCCTACAGGGTAAATTGACTGAAATGCAATTGGGTATACCAGAGCATAACAAACATTTGATTGCAAAATATTGGCTGACAACACTTGCATCAATACTGATGCCATTTCAGCCTCAGAGGGAAATTTCCATGTTTACGTCTTGCATATAGCTGGTATAGGCATCAGGTCTGACAGTTGTAATGAAGCTTATTGTGGTCAATGGAATGTTTTGTGACCAGAGTCTGTCCATTTAACTCTCAGACAAGCAAAGGATTATTCATTTTTGATCCCATTTCCTGTTGAAGGATTCTGAAGGTGTTATGAAACTTTTCAAACGGCAGAATTTGTGACTGGGTTGAGATATATGTGGATTAATGAAGACAGACAGCTCCTCATAGATAGAACCAAGACATAGTTAATGCACAACATCCTTTCCCCAGTTTAACCCTAGGTCTTAGGCAGTTCTAATTGTCTTGCAATTTCTTAAATACTTGTATACTTACACAAATAATAAGATCCGTACTTGGGCATTTTCATCTCTTTCTTTAAATGGTCAATGTTTTCCTAAACAACATAAATATATATATATATTTGACAATAAAGTCAAATCCCAAAGAAATTGCGGAATCTACCAGCAAACCTAATTAACTGTACCTCTTAACAATTTAACGCAAATAAATAAGCTCGCTTAATAGCTTCAACTCACTGGGAAAAATAAATAGTTGAGAAATCCAAATGTAGCAAAAAAAAAGCCCAAACTTGAACAGAAGTAAATAAAAACATTGATTACAATGTGACCTATAAGCTACACTATCTGACATACATTTAAGCTAAGATTGCCAAAAATGTTAAAACAGAAAGTACTCTTGCAATATGCAAAATATAACCAACGTCTCTGCATTCATAAAAATCAAACTACAAAATGTATTGATAAGGAAGAAAGAAGAACTAAATAGCACTCCATGAGTACAAACCTCCACCACATCAGTGTGATTATTCAAACAACATGGGTCTTCCCCTCTATGATGTCCTTGCTAGCTCATGAAGCTATCATTGCCAAATATTGTAACTGGGTTATCTAATCCCCAAAATTTAATCAGTTCAAAGCTAGCCAAATTTTAACCTATCCTGAAAATTTTGTCAAAATCCATTCATAACATCATCCATTTATTCATTATGTTGTTAATAAACAGACAAACAGACCATGCGATGCTGGCAAAAATGTAACCTTGGCAGAGATGAAAAACACCATAAAAATAATATTAAGCAATGTTTGACAGGATTTACTTGATGGCATATTGCTCTGAAAAGTTAATCCACAGTGGAAGCATATCAACAAATGTTGTTGATCTGCCACTCTTTGAGGTCTTTATTAAAATCCTTTACAGATTTATTATAAAACACTGATTCTCTGTTTTACACAGAGACAGATTTCAAAAGAAAGAGAGCCAGAAGGAGAACCTTGCACTATCACGCAAGCAAAGTCATCTTTTTAGAATACAGCATATTCTGGATTTTTCAAGAAATGTTGAAATTTTATACATTAAAGATCCCTGTTTTGTGAACACAACCATTCTTTTCCTGTGACAAAACAGGACACAGTTTTATCCTGTTGTTGTTTGTACCACCAAAAAAGTTAAATAAAAACCAACTATAATACTCAATAAATTCAAGCAAACATTGACCTAAGCAACAACAAAAATGTAACACAAAAAGTAAGAAAAATGTGTCCAAAGTGAGTAAAAAACTGACCCTTGTTGGCCGAAGAAAGCACACTGCTTTCATGTGTTTGATGCTCTCTCTGCCTTGTGAGTCAATCCTTTCAAATAAAAAGACTTCTTTCTGCAATATTTCACTCTGTGCATACACCATACTAACAATACCAGTCTACAAAAAAGGAACAATACTAAAAATTACTAGCATTGTATTGGTATGAACAAAATCATTAATCATTATTTTAAAGATCACGTTCTTTATAGACCGGACATTCATCATGACATGAGTTGTGCTTTATATGAGCTACATTTTGTGAGACACTTCTCCCATCATTAGGCCGTAGCTCATTAAAAGCATATAACTCATGTCATGATAATGTTCCTGTCCATGTGGCTTCCACTAAGTCCATCATGTCAAGAATTTTCAAGATCATCTTTTTTCCCTGCACATTTTTGGAACTTACTGTTTGTAAGAGATTCTTTCCAGCCTTTGCTGTGTCTCAATTTACCACAATAACTTCTCTTATCCATTTCTTGTCATTCTAAGAATTACATGGAAATTGCTTAAGACGATGACTGTTATTAACACAAAAACATAAGCATGCATGATATGAGGATGGATTGTCTTTACCATAGATCATAAAAATGCTAAGTATGGACTTTTAATGTGCCTTGCCATAAAAATGGTATAGCCTGCAACTTTGACCTTTGTCTTATGCCTTCACTTGATAATTGTAGGAAAAAGAAAAGTCGGCATGCAACCATAACAGTATGTTATGTATCGATATGGTTTTAATACAGATTCCCACCTTTTCATGCCAGTATGATACAGAGATCACATGAATGCGTGGCCCAAAATACAAAAAACCGCTAACAGACTTACCACAAAAATTGCTTCAAATACATGCTGGGCCTGTACTGCAAGTAACAGTCGATCCAGTTAAACAATGCAATAATACAAATAGAAGGAATTTCAAAAATTTCATTCTTCCTACCTAAGAATGGCTTTAATTAATAATAGAATTGCAACATCTTCCAATATTTTGTTCTTATTTTATTTTCACACCATTTCCAGCATCAAAGAAGTTGTTACTGTTATGTTGCCTTATTATCAGTCTCAAAAATGAGACTTATGACCATCTATTGATGGTCTGATTACTGATGTATACAAATCAGAAAATAAATAAAAATGTGCGATTATGATCATCAAGGTTTAGTGTCTATCACTTACAAATGCAGATCATAAAATTGAATGCTGTGCAGTACTTTTGAAAGCAAGATAACTCTCTTGGCTAAAAGCTATTGATGAATTTAAACTTTGATTCACATCTTTTATGCCACATAAGGCAAGGGTAGTTGGGAGGCAAAACGAGTTGCATGTACCAGGAAATATTTTCAGGACAATACCCTAAATTTTGTTGGGTACACCTATCTAAGTTTTCATCAGTGTGATCACATAGCTATTTAAATAATCACAAACTTTCAATGGACAATACATATTACTTTGATTTTTTTGTTCTTATTTCAATCGATAAAGTACCGATAAGCACATTACTAATTTGGCATGCAAACTCCTACATGCAAAGCGAGCACTCTGCCACTAAGCCACTGCTGCAGTATGCTAGTGTAAATGACATCTTATATCCAAAGAATGTGGTAAGTCAATTAGGCCTAAAGTGGGTATTTAGAAGACATTAGAGTATGTAGCTATGTGAAACTTGTTTTAGTACCATTTGATAATATTTTGAATAACTCCTGCACATATTATCAGTCATTTAAATAATTGCACTTAAAGCTATACCTTATTTCTTACAATAAACAAATTGAAAGTATTAAGTAGCCTTTGTCAGGAAACTACCATGTATGCTGTAAACCAGGCATATACCATCTTTCATGTGTATTTTTCACTCATACTCTTATATATACAGGGAGGTCAAAAACTATTCTAAATATCCAACTAATTTGGTGATTAATTGCTTGCGTTATTGATTACATGCATGTGTCAATGTGTACTCACAGGATTCCATGCATCAAAGTATGAAGGCTACTTTAGGATTTTGGCTGTTTGTGACTGAAAAGTTTGTACACATTCTTTGGATATTCTGCACTTGATTTAGCATAGGAAATTGAAATGCAGATACATCCTTCCAAGAATGTAGGGCAGAAGTATCTTTTTCTTGGAGTGCCATGCCAGACATTGACATTGGTTATCGTGTGCCTTAAACCATCTCAGTCGGCCAAACAATGCAGAATCCCCACTGTATTACATGCATAAACCAATGCCAGTCCCTCCAAATATTTGAGTTGTTTCTGTCCTCTCTGTCTCACTCCATTGACGTCCCCTTCATCAGAAGCTTCTGAAATCTTCCTTTTCTCGCCACATGTCCAACAAACCCCAACTGCCCTCTTCTGATGGTCCACATCAAGCTCATGTTCATTCCTACCATATCTGGTATGTACTGAATCAAGATTTTCTTCATCCAGTATATTTGCGTCATTCTCTAATAACACTACAGTTCTAAAATGTCCAATCTCTGCTGATTAATGGAAACATACATTTGACAAAATGCTCATACTAAACGACAAACTGTCAAAAGTAGAAATATATTAAACTATTTACTTTTAAAGAAATTTCATTTGTGAATATGTACAAGGTCAATAAAAAAGATAAATCGTGATAAAGAATATAAAGTTGCACATTGACATAAATACGTATAGAAATTGAATATTTTAAAATGGCTTGGACTTATTTCAACAATAAACAAACATCTTACTGTCTCTTTATCCATCAGTAACACCTTCATGCCAGGTCCACTGTCTTCTATCATTTTAGTGACATATTGTTTAACAGCTGCAATTACATTCATCTTGGCAGCTGGGAAGAGAAAAAATTGATTGATTATACCATTTACATATCTTACAAGAAATGTACACGTCAGCTAAAAGTTATGAATAGAAAACATGAGAAATTTCACTTGCCTGTGAAATGGAAAATTCCTACATAGCCTAAAAAGGTTAAGGAATATTTTACTTTGTTAACAATTATCTGGAACTGTTAATACTTAATTTGCTGGTGAAATAACATGCCAAAAATACTGGTATGTGTTTATACACTGGCATGAATAACATTTTATAAAGACAACAAAGAAGAAATATTAAAACATGTATCTAACATAGTTGTATATTGTGTTATAAATTAAACAGTGAACCAAATTGCATTACTCTGTTATACTTGGGATAAGAGAAGGATTCTCGCATAAGGGCAAATCCTTACTTTGTATGTGTGCACCGTTAGATTTCAAATGTTGACAGGGATATGAGCTATTTCTGGAAATGTGAGGGTAGTGTTAATGTTGATTAAGTAAATTTATTTAGGTTACTGGTATTAGAAGCCCTATAATACTTCAAACATACACATATCTTAAAAAGGAAGCAGGAAGCTAAACAAGTAAGAGACAAAATGGTCAAACAAACAAACAAACAAATTGCCATCAATGAGATCCTGATTTATAGAATTCGGACTTTAATGACACTATTTTGATAATGAAATTGCACTTGTTTGTGCGAAGGATAGCATACAATTAATTTGTCTAGCAATTAACTGTTTTTATTCAAAGAATCTAGTAAGCAATATATTACATTTTGTTACCTAATGTTTATTTTTTTAAGCATAAGTCAGAAAAGTTAAGGTCAGTCAAGGTTGCACCAAAAGATTCTGTTTCCAGGCTTGTTCTTGCAACTGAATATCAGAGTAACATTTACCAAGCATGCAAAACCTGACATGTTTGTATTTGCTTGCATGAGAACCAATATACAATAGCAATTGATAGCGATTGAAAATGTAATCTACTAATAACATATCATAAAGATGAAGCCGATGATCCTCAAAGAAATAGACATGACATTACCAATTGAATTTTTTCCTAATATCTTGTAAAAAACAATTAACATCATAGAAAAGTTAGTAAGCAAAACATTAGTATACAAGATAGTACAGTAGAAAGATAAAATAATGAGGGTGCAGAAAACATTATCTAGTAATTAACAAGGCAAGAAATGTTGAATGTTATAAGGGAGGACTTAATGATAATAAAATAAACTAAAAAGGCAATAAATGTGTAGTGTTTTGGTTGATGATAAGTTTCGGTTTGTGTTTAGCTATTAGCAAACTTTCATGAATGAGCATGTAGATAAAAAAGGGGAAAGGGTAAAATTGTCATAAGAGCTGTGATGTCCAAACAACTGTAAATACTACAAGACGGAGCAAACCAGGGCTTTCAGTGGGGGGTACGGGATAGCATGCGAGCATACAGGCACACGCCCATGGTTTCATTTGGGAGCGATTAATCGCACACCCAATAATAGATATTTCCCAGGTGGAGAGCGATATCCAGAACCCGACAACTGTTATGATCCATTCTAGAGTA
>JANTCA010031103.1:0-21490 GCA_024741275.1 Chironex yamaguchii | reverse complement strand
TGCTGTGTTGCTTTTCCCTGAGGCATATTCATTTCTGTGTTGCCTTTGCCTGAGGATAATTCATTACTCTGCTGGTTCTCCCTGAGGTATGTTCATTACTCCGTTGCTCTTGCCTGGACATTTTCATTACAGCGTTGCTTTTCCCTGAGGCATATTCATTGCTGTGTTGCCTTTGCCTGAGACATATTCATTAGTCTGTTGCCTTTGCCTGAGGCATATTCATTACCTTGTTGCTTTTTCCTGAGGCATATTCATTGCTGTGTTGCCTTTGCCTGAGGATTATTCATTACTCTGTTGCCTGTGCACGATGCATGAATATTCATTAATCATTTGTGATTGATTTTTTATACTGGAAACCATTAGTTTACCGTTTTCCGTATATAGCTTTGTTGAACTTATGAGATTTAGGTTGGTATTTCCATCTATAAAGTAAATGTCAACGTTGTATAGGGGCCTTTTGTATAGAAAAGGCTTAGTCTAAAACCCACTGATTTGTCCTTCTTTTAGTCGAAGGCATCCTTAACAATCTTCTATAACACCATAGTTCAAAAACTTCTATCTGTTCCCTGTCCCTCTTCCTCAGTGTCCAAGACTCACAGCCATAGCAAGCGATGGAAAAAACTGAGGCTTCAAGTAAACGTAGCTTAAGTTTAATGGATACTTGTGATTTCCATATCCTAGTTAAGTCTAGAACTACTCTCCGAGCAACCCTCAGGCGTTCCTTGATTTCCTCTGTGCAATCAGCATTCGTGTTGATCAATGAACCTAAGTATACAAAATTGGTAACCTCTTCCAACTCTTCGCCGTTGATACTCATTTTTCTTCCCCTATGCACTTCCTGCCTGTCTAACACCATGGCCTTCATCATTTTTGAATTCAAATGCAGACCCCTTCTTTCACTGGCATCATTGGCTCGATCAAGCAAATGCTGCAATTCTTCTCTACTTGTGCAGATCAATGTGATATCATCTGCATATCTCAAATTACCTATCTGTCTACCACCTACTCTGACTCCTCATAGCCTTCAAGAGCTTCTCTCATTATATATTCTGCACAGATGTTGAAAGACCGAGGGGAAAGAATACAGCCTTGTCTCACACCTCTTCTTATGTCAAACCATCTGCTTGTACCTCTGTGAACTGAAAGCCCATCTCCTCCATATTTTGCCAAAGATGGTCATGGCTGATACCATAGACCATAGATTAAACTATTTTTCGTCACATTTTATTAGATTTTTCTTCTTTCACTCTCCAATTAACTTTTTTCGTGTTTTTTTTATTGCGTCCCTGTTGGAGGTGAAATACTGAGTTTCTTAGCCACAGACAGAGAAAAATCCTGAGCACTGGCACCCTGTGTGGTAAAAGTCCTTGCCAAAGTTTGTAGTACTACCAACTCCCTTTGATTGCTCACATTCACCCACATAGTAAATGCCTGTAATCCTTTTAGTTCCCAAGTTTGGATAAATAATACTCGATTTATTTAAGATCGTGAGAAGTTTATTCGGAAGTTAAGCATTAGACATAAAAATCTAGCGATGGTTGTTACTTCTATACTAAAGCGGAATACTCCTGGAGTGCTTGTATTTGGTTGCCATGGGAATCGAATGTTAGACTTATGAATTTTACAACAGAAATATGCTGATTTTCGATGACAAAATTAACAAGTTAAATCCAGCAATATGTCATTTTGCGCATTTGTGATTAAGCAATGGTCATATATTAAGTTATTGTTTTAAACAGAAAGTTTGTAGCGAAATGAGAATTAGCGAGCGATCATAATCGACAACTGAAAATATCGGGAAGTTTTGCATATATTTACTCATCGAGTGTTTCGACCGAGACACGATTGTTGCAAAACGCTGCAGCTTTTGGCAAGTAAATTAGTGCAGCACGCTTAGAGACTTACGTGGATGCATTGAAAATGAACGTTGTTGAATGACGACCCTATACTTGATGTGAGACGACTTTCATCTCCACGCGATAGCCATCAATCATGCCCTTGGACAGGTGCCTTAAAGAGAAAGTCGTCAATGGCAGCTGACGTGCTTCTCTGGTCGTTAATCATGGAAGTATGAGCAATGTCCAAGTCTGGATCCAATCTGTCCTTATCTTCCGTTGCACGATGGAGAAACCGGTCTAAAGTGACACCCTTAGTGAAACTACCTGTCGATTCTACTCTCTTTGAAGTTGCTAATAATCGTTTTATTCGTGTGATTCACAGAGTACATCCTGAGGTGGGCAATCCGTCAGTCAATATCGACTCACAACGGGAACGTATTGTCTTGTTTTTCTTTCATGGTGTTGGTGAAAGTGCTGACGTCTGGAAGTTTCAAATTTCACACTTTTACGAGAAGGGATATGAAATTGTTGCCCCAGATCTTCTTGGACATGGCTTGAGCTCCAAGCCCAAACAAAGTGCCTTGTACTACTTTGAAAACCTGGCACAGGATATCTTATTCGTTTTTGACAAATTTAAGAGTAAAAGAAATGTCATAATTGGACACTCCTACGGTACCTCATTCTGTATCTTGATTGCTAAAGAACGAAGTGCACATGTCTCTAAGATGGTCCTTATCAGTGGTGGTGGACCCACTCCTCTTGAGCCAGAAAGTTGTAGCCCATTCTGTTTTCCTTTGGCTTTTTTCCACATTCTTAGACCAATAATTGTGCGAGCTTACAGAAGGTTAGTCTTGTGGTTTAGTCCATATTCTCAAAATTTAAAGTGAATAACATAGGATATGCTCAGATGTTCTGAGTTCAGCATAATCTTGTCTAATAGAAGTAGAGTCATGGTTGTGACCACATGAGTGTCAAAACCTGGGCTGTATGACTGAAAATCTAATGTATGTCCTACTAAGCTAGAAAGGTCAATAGGAAAGCTTGAATGATTGTTATTCAATTGAACTGCCCACATATTTCATTCGTTGTCACTGTCTGACTATTTGACTGGACAATCACAAGCAGTGCATGTGTTATTGCATAACATACCTCCAGTGCATCCATCTGCACTAGTTCAGGGTTCAAAGCTGAGATATATCTTGTGGTCACAAGCTTATGGTATCTTTAAATGTACCCCTTTGTCTAACCATGTATAGGATGGCCCTCCCTACAATAGGGTCTTAAATTCATAAGAATTAAACTAATAATGTTATTTGAATATATTACAAAATTATGATTTTTATAACTACCCTGATACTCAAGGGATGATTGAAAATATATCGCCAAGCCATGGCTTTTTTGGAGGATTATTGCAGGTGTGCTATCTACCCCACACCTAAAACCATTAAGGTATGTGGTTGCATGTGGTGGTACATAGCTATTCATTTGCTGTGTTTCAAATATATCAAGGTGTACACACTTCTGTTGTGGCCTGCACATGTCATCACATGTGTTTCCCATGAAAGTCTTTAACCTGCAGGAAGCCAGTAAAAGAAATAAACAAATTGCAATAAGAAAGCAATGTTAAAAGTATGCTTTTTTAGAGGGCCTTGTATTTTAATGACATAGAAAATGGAGTAAATCTGTGGTGTAAAGTATTGAATGTGTATGTTACCAGTTGCAGTCAATATGCATTAAGCTAATGGGCTGAAAGAATCTCAAGCAGACAATCATCCACACCTAAGTATTGGACAATGTGTAGTCTTTATTGTATTAGTCTACTTACCCATGCAACTCAAAGTCATAGTAAACAAATAATTATGAACTACTAATCAGAACAAGTCTTGTCGTGATATATTATAAAATGCAACAAGTGCTGGTAAGTCAAGTGTTTGCTTTAATTAACCGGTACAAAGTCAAAATGCAGTCAAGAGAATGTTCCAGGTATTGACTAATAAACATTTATAACACAGTCTGTCACAAACAACAAGTTCAATTTCTGGATGCAGTCAGTGTTCTACGCAGGAGAGCTTCATCATTAGGGCCTACTCTTTTATGGTTAAAGGTGAGGCTTCAGACTTGTTCTCTGATGGTTAAAGCTTAACCTTCAACATAACTCTTTTGTAGTTAAAGGTGAAGCTTCAGTATTACTCTTTTATGATTAAAGGTGAAACTTCACGACTACTCTTTGATGGTTAAAGGTGAAACTTCATGATTACTTTTTGATGGTTGAAGGTGAAGCTTCTGTGTTGCTATTTTATGATGAAAGCTGAAGCTTACGCATTGCTCTTTTAGATCACAGTGAAACTTCAGCATCATTCTTTTATGGTTATAGGTTAAATTTCAGCATTACTTGCTTGTGGTTAAGGGTGAAGCCTTAACACCGCTCTTATATGGTTAAAGGTGGAATACGCGTTGAACCTCAAGGTTGTGGTCCTTTCTAAGTCATATTCTCAAAAGTTTATCTGTCTTGACACAAAATAGCTATCATCACTGGCTCCAAGAAGACTTAGCTTCCAAGTGTAATTAGCTGTTGCAACATCTATAGACAGAGGGTTAATGAATGACAAGTGGAAAATTCCCACTAGTCTGTCTATTGAATTAACACCACCAGTTTCTATATTTTTTCAAAAGCATTGGCAGAGGGGTTTAGGATAAGTTGCTAGTCACATCAGTCTGCATTTGTACTTTCCATTAATTGATTTAATTTTTATATCCTTGCCTCGTGACTAGTTGAAATAATTGTTATTAGAATCTTGGCATACACTTATCAAAGTCACTTTCCAGAAGACTCAAACCCCATTTGTTATTCTTGATAAGTTTGCAAGTTATGTAGAATCTCAAAATGATTTTGTCAGCACAGATGCATTGTTTTCAAAATTCTTTTTCTTATAGATTAGCATTTCATGAATTATCTGTGGCTAATTCCAATGATGAAACAATATTTACATTATCATCTTTTGTTCTACGGGCAGTTATGCAGGGACAGGTAAGCAATGAATTGCTTGATGTTTCTTTATTATTTAATTAAAGAGCACATGACTTCAAAATTTTTTTCGTAAACTGATTGACTGGGCACTTTCGAGCAAATAAAAAGAACAGACTCCCTGAACGCAGGTAGGTGATGAAGATGACATGAACCAGGACAAGGACAGTTGGCTAAACCAACATCATCTTTACCAAGATTCACAAGCAAGGTTGAGACATGATCATGACTGCCCATTACACTGATATTCCAAAGACTGACTAAGTTTAAATGCTAACAAACACACAAGTAAGTTTGTCCGAAAATCACACATTACTACCATTCTCAAGTGTAAGGTACATGACCTATCAAAAACACATGACTCAGCTAAGGGGCTGACACATGAACAGGCAAGCAATTAATGGCCTGACTCACCCAGTGAACCATCCTTACGCTAAGCTATTGTTCTTTACAAGCACAAGTTAATACGGAAAGAAAATTAGGAAATCAAGTTTGAATGTTTCCTATTGTAATTAAAAATAACACCTCGAAAAGATTTTAGAAATGCTTTGGACATGTCTCACGATTTTTCTATGGTAGAAACAATTTATTGTCTTTGTATTGGTTCAATGTGATTTTTATTTTACTTTCAGCTAGCATGGGCATAAGATTATCTAACCTTAAATTCAATTAAATGATATCACCTTAAATTCACTCATAATGATCAGCATTGTCATAGCGTAGTTGTCAAAGAGTGTTGTTTGCATGCAGGAGGTCTCTCTTTTTGGATAAGCTTTTTTCCCCCTGGATTTCAACAATTTATTGTGGAGAAAAGTAATCACTGTCCATATGCAATGGCAATCTTCATTTCCTTCCAAATGGACTAAGTGTTTATATCGTTAGTAATTTTCCTCAGTGAGTGAATACCCAGATTAAATTTGCAAGCTATGCCACTGCAAAGCGAAGAGAATCATGTTTACTTCATAAAAAATATGAATAACTATATATATGTATGACTTACTTAACAGCCGGTGCTTCCAGTACTTTATAAAAATTATATAGGACTCAAAAAACACCATTCTTCAATGTTTCGATTTTACCTTTATCAGAATATGGAAACATAATGAAAGTTGTGGTCTATTCTTTTTGTTTGCCAGCTGACATTTGCTTTTCATTCCTCTCACTTGAATTGTCATACAGCTCTAAGAATTTTGAGTATTATTTTGAGACTAGAAGCACTTCAGTTGAGTGGAAGCATTTAAGTTCAAAGTAGCTCCATTGTGTATTGGGCTGAAATACTACCACTGCAAGCAACTGTCTCATTTCTAAATCACATTACAACCTGAAAAGCTTAGACTCTATAGTAAACATGATGGAATGAACTACAAACAAACAATCTGACATCATAGAATAAGCTCCCTTGACCCAGACTCTGGCAACATTTTTAGTGGAAGAGTTGAAGAGTAAAAGCGCATTTGCAGTTCTTTTTCAATTTTTTAGATAGTAGATGTAGGTTCAGCACACAAGAAAACGTAAGATGAGTTAAAAGTTCATTATGGTTCACATGCTCTTTAAGGATACAATTATCAATCTTTTTACTCTGTGTAAAACTCTCGGCCTGAAAGCTTGATATCAAACTTAAGCTGATGAAGCTGCTTGAACTATACCCCTCCACAATTTTATGTCACAAGGTATACTTGGTATCTATTAGTAGGTGACCAAATTCGATGTAAATTATAGTAAAGTAAGGTGTTGCCAAGTTGATTAAATGTGCAATTGTTAGTTACCATAATGTAGACCATGTTTTATATGATGGTAGGTGATAATTAAAAGCATTGAGAAAGCACATACCTCTGCTAAGCCAATGGGATAGAATGAATTTACCGTTCTCGAAGTATTCAAATGAGCTGTATAAACAGGTATCATTTTAACTGGGTTGTCCGACAAGGATTTCTTTGCTAGTTGTAGTTTTAAGAAGATATCAAAAATTCATAGTGATCCATAAGCTAGGTTTTGATCCATAATCTAGGATTCGATCTAGAATATATGATTTGATCCATAATCTAGGATTTGATCCAGAATCTAAGATTTGATGCAGGTCATCACCAAAGAAGAATGAGTCAGTCAGAATACCAGCATGCAAATAGAAGTAAATAATTGACAGATACCACCAGAAACATAGTGTCCTCACAAGACATAAAGATCTGTTAAGTAAATCCTGTCATGTTTTGAGGCACTTGATATGTCTTCAATGCCTCTGATATCAAATTTTTTATTACTGCAAGATTTTAAGTATCTAAAGTTTTGATAGCTTCAACAGGAATATCACACATACCTTTTGATTTACACAACTTATGGATTGCCACTTCGATTTTTTCCAGACAAAGCAGTGAATCAACAAACTTTTGATTGCATCAAAGATGCACCTACCTTGGTTTGACTTTTGCTACTGACTGTTCTTTAGTTGCCAAAACAATATCAATCTGTGTTGATAAAGCTTTGGGACCATTCAAACAGCTGAAGAAATATGTATTTTTCTGATGATACTTTTCAATTGCTCTGAAATTGGAGCAACATTTGCAAGTTGAAACAAGCCTAATGATAACTCACAGTTCCCTCAATAATATTTGTTTGTAGCTTTGATTAGCATGTGTTCAAACTGGGATGTGATTACTAGCGATAAATGTGATAATCACTATATATTACGTGTTAAATTTCATCATAACATATATTCTATATTTCTGTTTGTTGACTTGTATGGAGATCCTTCCAATTTTGTGAACTGTCATTGTATTCATTTATCGGCATAATCCCTTTTAGGTTTGGCCCGAGGCAACTGAAGAATATCATGCTGACTTGATAGTCCCTGTCCTTCTTGTACAAGGGAGAAATGATCATTTCATGTCCACTGAGGATGTACAATGGATGCATGAGGTACAAATACTCACCCTTCATATCTGTAATGAGTCAGTAATAAGGGATCAATTTTTGTGGTGTTGTCAGAAAGTTAATTCCTGCAATAGCATTTAGAGGCTTGTGGCCATGTAAATTATGCATTCTCTAGGCCAATCATTTTTTTCCATTGTTTATAAATATCTTCTTAACAGTTTGCAATGTTCTGCTAAAAATGTACTTAAAAAGCTTTTTTTGTTTTGACACTCTCCAGTGTATAAATCATCAGAAAGGAAAAAGTATAAATATGGCAACCTTTTTAAAAGAAATGTAGATCAAAGCCAGCCAATCATAAACAATGAAAAAATAGACTCCTTGTATATTTTTATATGGTCCAGGACAATTGATGTATGTATTTGAATAAAATGGGTAGCATTTTTGTAATTTTTCAATGGCAGGGGTTTAATTGTTTTAATCGTGGTACACTTACGTAAATGATCATGATAATTCCATAGAAAGGGAAATAATGTATCACACTATATTTTATTTTGTAGACAATATATGGTTCCGACTTACATATCGTTGATCAAGCTGGTCACATGGTAATGCTTGAAAAGCCAGAACAGTAAGTCTGTGCATTTGAATAACTAGTAGGACCTGCCTTTCTTTCTTTGCAATATTTTATTGGATGTTTGCCTTATTGAGTTAAGAGTCATCACAGAGTTGCACAAATGTGACATTGCATAAAACGTATGCACATATGTTTGACAGGGCTAATGCTTGTGACAAGATGGTGTCACATGGGGACCAAACACCAAACCCATCCATACTCTTTGGCTCCTAAGGAGCCCACAATAATTTGCAACATAGAGTGTAACAACAATATATGGGGACATTTTTCTTACTGGGCTATTGCACAGGCATGATAGCTAATCATCATGGTGTTTATGTTTATGCTATCATCCATGTCATAGAATACAAATACAAAATTGGCCCCTTTCATCTACTTATTGGTGTGTAATTTTAAAAATGATGAGACTGATGATTACATTTTACATAGACCTATTTTTAGGTATGTGCAATGTATTCTGTGGTAAGAGTTGGGATATTTGTTCCCAAAGATGCCCAGGCACATCCTATTAGCAAGCACCACACTTTCTCCTATATGTTGTGGCATAAACTTTGTCATAACCCTTATAGCTTTTTAGGACAAAGTTTAAAAAAACCTGTTCAAGATGTATAACTTTGAATTTTTTCTTATTAAAAATTGCCCTGTACTTCAAAAGACCTCATACATCTGACTCACCTTAGTATGGTCATAGTGGATAAAGAATATTGTAAATGTTGGTTTGTGTATTTAAATTCCTCTCGTGCTAGAAATTGCTTGTTATGACAGAAGATTCCATGAGATCACTATCAAATAAAGCTTATTCCTTTTACATTTCTAAACTCTGGCCTGATCAGTTCTAGATATTCATAGATTTGCTGCAAGAAGTTGTCATGTTTTCATGTATGATGATGTAAAAAACCTTAGTAGAATAAATTTCAATTCACTGTGAAGCTTTTCTACTGGCACAGTCAACCATAGCTCCTGGCATCAGTTTTTTAAGACTGCTGTGTTGGGAGAAACTGTCCAAGTCTTTTCCAAGCTGTTCAAATATTCTTTCTTGGTTAAACTGGATGTGAATCAAACAGATGCATAGAATCCTAAGTGTTATACAACTATTAGCTCCTTAGTCATGCCTAACATGTATACAATGTATCACTAAATTTGCAAGCAGTTATGACTAAGCAATCTTTTTGTGGTACAGAACTTGAAAATTGCCTTGAAAATTTGTGACATTGCGTTAAAATCATACTTAAAAGCTTCCAAGTATGATTTTAGCGCAATGTCGCAAATTTTTAAGGCAAGTTATGACTAAGCAAAGGTCAACTTACACACATTGATGTTTGTTGAAGAAGTCAACATTGCTTGTCTCCAAGCACTTGCAAGGTCTATTATTGCAGTGTGAACTCCCATTGGGCATCTCTGATGAATGAGCTTGCTGATTCCCAAGGTGTCAGTCTACCTGAATGACATATTGCAAGCGGATGTGTTAAAATCTGTGTTGGTAAGTACAATCCCTTAGGGACAAAGGATGGTCCCTTGTGTATAAAAGGTTTCAGATTGAATTTATTTAGATCATCAAATATTTTATTAGAACTGTAATCTTAAACAGAGAGGATTGTAAAATGTTGCTGGTTGTGATCACTAATATATTTTTCTGCTCACTGCCCCCATCATCATTTTACAACAATCAGGATGAGTTTGAAGTATTTACCAGTGTGTCCAGAAAGTTGCAAATGTTTAGGAACACTGTGTTACATCATAAAAACTGATTGATGAGGTGGTTTTGTGACTAAACATGATTAACTAATTGGCAGAAACTTTGATTACAACAATGCTATCAAAGACAATTTCACAGCTTGCCAGCCAAAACTGGATAAAATACACAATAGCAGAGTGCTGTCATCAAAGACTTCTTGTTCTTCACTAGCATCTACAACATGACCGCTCTGGCCTATATTTTCAACATTTTCAAACTTGTTAATAGCTGCTTCATGTACAGCATATGGCATGATGCAATTTGAGCTGAAGGGATGGAAGTGATACCACACGCAATTTAGTAACTGTTGGACCATTTTGACTGTTTAGTTGCAAGGGTTAGATCATACACATCAATCATTTGCGGATGGACTCTTGCTCTCCAATAGGACAATAAACTCACTTTTTTGTATATTGTTTACTCTTAAAGGTTTGTTTTATGTTGGTGACTGTGTAAATAGCCTGGCTGCTGCTTGAAGAAAAGTAGAGTATTTTGGCCACTGCCTGCATGACTCCTGGAGATTTTAGGACCTTTTAGGAACTTATAGAGGAGCATTTTTAGCAATATCATGGTGTACGCTATGGTACTTACCAGTCCAATAAGTCACCATCATCAAGGACTAAGTTGTGAATCTGTGTGACGAAGTCAATGCTCTTTTTGGTGACTGGAGATGCTTTCTTTGCAATCTAGAGTAATATGCTAGAGCTATGTACCATACAGTAACCTAAAGTATGGCATTTAAACAAATGGTTATTTAGTCTGATAACAAAACCTGTAGCTATCCAGCCTTGGCTATGCTCATCGCTATAACTACCCCATCATTGTAATGAATACTCCCCATTGCTCTGACTTCCCCACCATTTCAGTGACTACCCCACCATTGCTGTGACTCCCCTACCATTGTTTTGACTACCCCATCATTGCTTTTACTACTGACAATTGCTGTGAACACCCCACTATTGCTAACTACATGATAATGCTATGCATTGTAAAGAGCTTCAACCAGTTGACATTCAGCCCTGATGTTACTATCACATGACTAATTTCCCATTTGTGATTCTGTGAATATAATTAATTCATACATTTTGAAGTTTGATGAATAAAACTGACTTGGTACTATGTCAGGTGTTGCTCAATTGCATTATTATCTTTGCTGCATTCTTATTGTCTCCTTTTTAGGGTAAATGAATCTATACTGAACTTCCTTTCACGTGATGCCAGTACAAAGCCAATACTCACCCCATCAGATGGACCTCCACCAAGTCAAAGACCTTCACTGACTCCCATTGATGTTAATTCCACAAACCTAGCAATAAGCCATAGGGATCTTAACCTACCACAAATGGAGCTCCATGCTATTTCAAATTCTAGACCAAATTCAAGTGTCTCTAATCATGACAATTCCCGGCCTCCTTCACGGCATCACTTAAGGAGATCCAAGTTTCAGTTGTGATAATAAATGACAGTCAATCAGTCTTTGATGCTGCTTTTAAAGTTTAGCAAGTTATTTTTGCCATAAGGGACAACGCATATCAGCAACTATGCTTGAAGGGACAGCAGTTCTTCCTTTTGTGATGAACAGTATTTCACATAGTGATGAAGCCTGTTTGCTTTAGTACCTTTGATCTTGTTAAGGGCAATCTATTCCAACTACTGTTTATGAGAAAGGACTATCGTTCCTGGGTTGATGATCTTTCTTATGGATAAATGACATCAAAGTTCTGGTCGCAGTTTTGCTCGAATGTGCCATTGTCATTACTGCCTAATTTATTTTTTTTGGTGAAAAGGGAGATCTACCGGTCATTTTGGAAGCAATTTATCTTAATGTATTAAAGTGGAGACCAAATTGTGTTGAGGCAAGGGGAGCTTTGAGATTAAAGTTTGCTGATGGAAAAAGACATCTACTCTTCATTTTGGAAGCAATTTTTGCTGATGTAAAATAGAACTTGTTTCCCTGTTGGGGATCAGATAAGGCAAAGACAACATTGGACTTAAGGTTTGCTGATGGGAAAGGGAATCTGCCCCCAATTTTGGAATTAGCATTTATAGTAGCAAACAAAGATCTACCCGTTATTTTCTTAAAACCTTTAAATGGTCATTTGTCGATGTGTATACATGAACTGTTTCTGATTTCCAGAACTTTTGAAAGATATCTCTTCGAGACAGTGGGTATAGATTGAAGTTGTGAATTTACCGGATTCCGGCTAAGTGGAATTAGATCAGTGGATAGACGTGGTCTATTTTCAGATGTTATAAATATTAATGTCTTTATGCAAAGATAATTTTGTAAGTAAAAAGTTCCAAGGGAGTATACAACTATCCCCACAGTTATTTTGTATAAATGTATATTACTTAATGTATAATTTTATTCGCACCCTAAAACGATACACGTTATTGTGGTGCCTTGAAAAGGAGAGAGTTAAATTATGTTTCAAGCTAAATCATGTAAGTATTTTAATCGCTTGGGTAGAAGGAAAGATGTAAGTTTTTAACGTAGGTTTCTTGATGCTGGAAACACACAAAATACATTTGTTTGATTTATTTTTACTTCGAAAAAGTACGTGACAGAGAATGGAGTGGATTTATCACCTTAGAAGTAGTATGTACATATATAATGTGTTCTTTAAATATCTTAGTGTTCCCTATTTCCAGTCAGCTTGTTACGTCCGCCAGGTTATGTTTTTGTGGGAGTTTGTCTGTCTGTCTGTCTGTTTGTCTGTTTGTTAGCAAGATAACTCAAAAACTTGTGGATGGATTAAGACGAAATTTTCAGGAAGTGTGCAAGCTGGGACAGGAAACAAATGATTGATTTTCGGGGACGATCCGAATGAAATCACGGATTTAGGACCACTTTGTCGGTAATGAAACCTTCTCGTGACGGATAACCCAGTTACCATATTTGGTATTGATATTTTCATGAAAGTGATTAGTAAGGAAATCATTGTGGAGAAACCTCTGTTTGAATAGTCATACTGGCTTGGTGAAAGTTTGCGCTCTCGGAGTGCTTTTAGTTGTTAAATGTGGACACAGTCGTAGGTGGCGGGCAGGCCTTGTCAACACGGGTGTGAATAGTTCTGGCGCAGATCTAGCGCAGACGTTATTTGAGAAATTTTTAATGGGTGTTCGTTAAATATACCTTTGACACCGGGTATTATATAGCCTCGATGTTGTCATTTGTAATGCATTAAAGTGTAATTCTGCTGGCTGATGAGCCGTTTCCGTTTTCACTGTGGGTGAAAAATTCATAACATCTGAAATCTGGGCGAAAGTGCGGTCGATAACTTTTTGTTACCAAATTTTGAATGGAGGTACACTTACCTTATGCTTCATCGGAACTAAATTGCTTTTATTTTACTACTCGGTTAGATTGATTGAATTCACTTCGAAGTGGATCCATTTTAGGGGTCGGATTTATATCGAAGTGGTCCCCTTTACGAATTGGAATCACTCTGAAGTCCATCCGTTTCTTAACCGTTAATTTTCGAAGCGGTTCCGTTTACGGATCGGATTCACGCCAAAGTGGTTCTATTTAGGGCTCGGATGTACCTTGAATTTTCATTTTGCTGATTGGATTAGCTCCAAAGTTGTTTCTTTTTAGCAATCGAATGCACTCTGCATAAGATAAATGATTCACAAAATTATAGTGCCATGGGGCTAGTATACAACTGTAAAGTAGAAAACATTTGAAACTTAACCGGCCTTTTGAAGCAGATAACTATCCATCCACAAATTTTCGACCTGCAAGGCCTCATGCAACCGAATGCTTTCGTGTGTAAGCTCGATTTTGGGGTCAGATTCTCTTCGGAGTAGTTCCTTTTAAATGACTGAATGTACCCCGAAGTGGTTCCATTTACGCATTGGATTTAATCCAAAGTGGTACGATTTTGAGGACTGTAATCCAATTTGCGAATATAGTTACACGATTTTCATTCAATTCTACCCTCTCTGTTATAGTGTGATGAACTGTCATCCCGATGAGAAGACTGAGGGAATTACTGACCCGAGCAGGCCCCTTAACATTTTCATTTATAACTGACCGGAATACAGTTTTGCTCAGAGTTCATGTATCTGCAAGCCATATCATTGGTAGATGGGTATGTGATCACGTGTAGTTAATTATTTCTAGTCTGTAAGAGGGATTGAAGCGAACACTTTACTTTTGTCTTCGTCTGTTTGGATTGTCAACAGAGGTTTCTTCTTCAAGTACATTATAATTATTGTTTTGGGGGTTTTCACGATGTGCATCCGAGGACAAAAATGGTTGTTTATGATATTTACACCTTAAGATAGCCATGGTTTTATAACCTTGTCCGTATCCTTGTGGATTGTAGGTCGTGCAGTATCATAACTTGCACCTTTCGTGAGACAGATTCTCAAATCAGACCTGTGGCGATTCGTAAAGTACAATCATAATAACATTCACGAGCTGCTCTTTGTACTTTCTCGGCTGTTCTTTTTTTGTGTCCTCGTCTACCTTTTGATGTCTCGTTGACCGCATCTTTTTGCCGTTTCGCTGTAATTTTGCTACCTCCTTTCGAGGCTGCTTTTTTGCTATTTATTTTGCTGCCTTTTGACTGTTTCCTTTTTTGCCATCTGTTATCTCCTAACATGACTTCTTCTTGTGTCTCTGGTGCTTTTATTTGCTTTCGCCCAGATTGCCATTTTTGCTGTGTCGTTGACTGCATTTGTCGCTGTCACCTTTGCTGCCTTTTTGCTGTCTTCTTGTTTGCCTTCTTGCTGTATTGTGTTTTGCTTTTTTGCTTTCTATTATGTTGCCTTCTTGCTGTCTTCTTGTTTGCCGTCTTGCTGTATTGTGTTTTGCTTTTTTGCTTTCTATTATGTTGCCCTCTTGCTGTCTTCTTGTTTGCCTTCTTGCTGTATTGTGTTTTGCTTTTTTGCTTTTTTGCTTTCTATTATGTTGCCTTCTTGCTGTCTTCTTGTTTGCCTTCTTGCTGTATTGGGTTTTGCTTTTTTTGCTTTCTATTTTGTTGCCTTCTTGCTGCCTTCTTGTTTGCCTTCTTGCTGTATTGTGTTTTGCTTTTTTTTTGCTTTCTATTATGTTGCCTTCTTACTGTCTTCTTGTTTGCCTTCTTGCTGTGTTGTGTTTTGCTTTTTTGCTTTCTGTTATGTTGCCTTCTTGCTGTCTTCTTGTTTGCCTTCTTGCTGTCTTCTTGTTTGCCTTCTTGCTTTCTTGTGTTTTGCTTTTTTGCTTTCTATTTTGTTGCCTTCTTGCTGTCTTCGTGTTTGCCTTCTTGCTGTATTGCTTATTTGCTTTCTATTTTGTTGCCATTTTTGCTGTGTCTTTGACTGCCTTTGTCGGTGTCCCCTTTGCTGTCTTTTTGCTGTGTTCTACATTGCCTTTGTATGTTGTGTTGTTGTGGAACCATAATTACGTTTAGTCACATATCAACGCAATGGCTGAATATTCGGATGGATGAATTTTAACGAAAACAATTTGTACACACATAAGATTTAGAAGTTGAACTGCATCAATTTGTGATTTCTGTTGGTCTTGTGTTGTTAAATATGTATGACTCTTGGCAAACATGGGAGAATCCAGAAAGTGTGTTCGCTTTGAGCGTCGGTTGTTGGGTAAAGTCAAAAGTGTACTTTTTCGTACAGGGTGGGTGGGTTCTTAAATCTTAGTGTAGGTACACGATTACCTATATTTTTAATTTTCAAAAACTCGTTTGTTATAACCTAAAAGTGAAAAAAAGTTCCGTCCGGTTCATTCATGTTACGAATGTTTTGAGCTAGACTTAAATCGAAGAATCTTCTTTAGGTCCAGTTCATGTAGGTTAAGTTCAAAATGATTTATTTCTAAGAATAACATCATGAGATTGATTCGATCAAAAACGTTTTACTGTGTTTAAATTAAAATTGATTGAATTGGATTTGCAATATGTACAAAATTTGCTCACCTGACTGCCCCCGAATGGAAAAATTATAAAAGGTAAAGAAACAGGAAAGGGGAGGCAAACGTATGTGTATATTCAATCACAATCTTTAGGAGATATCCTAAAACAATACACGTACGCTCATACAAGAGGGTGGAATGGTTAGGTCAGAAAAGCGTACTCCCGAGTACAGGGTGGGTGGGCTGGTAAAAAAAGTGATTTTTGCATACGTACTTTCTGAATTCTACTCATGCATTGCTGAGACGGTTATAGTGTATTTTAAGCTACAAGAGACATTTAAACTGGCTCTGTTTTGTTGTTTTGGCTCAAACCTGGTGTCTTTAGACCTGGTACGCATGCCCTAAGTAGAGGTGTGGTGGTAGGGAGGAGAAGAAGGGTGATGGTCCAGAAGGAAAACGAGGAGAAACGTAGAAGTAGGTTTGACTTTGGTGCACGTGTAATGATACAATTTATTCTCAAAGTAGCAAGCATAGTTACCACGTAACATTCGTCACTTCTTTGTTAGATGTGTGACATCAGATTTAGTTATGCGTAGATAATTTTGAACCCAGCGTAGTGGAGTTGATGGCCTTAAATTTTGGCTAAGTTGTTTGATGATTCTCTTAAATTCTTCAAAAAATCAAGAAAAAGTCTTGCACACGAGGAAACGAATAAAGATACTGTCCATCTTGGTCATAAGCTGGTATTTGCACATCATTAAAAGTTGTCTCGAAAATTTGCGACATTGTGCTAAAAGCATGCTTAAAAGCTTTTTTCATCTGACACTGTTCAGGGTATGAATCGTCAAAAAGGAAAGAATTTGTATATGGCAACCTATTTATAAGAAACATGTAGCAAAACTAGCCAATCATAAACAAGAAAGAAAACAAATAAACAGAAAATGAAGTAACAAACCATTATTGGAAGAGTCCAAGTGAAAAACAATCTCTTTCTGCCTACGGAGACCTTGTGGGGTTTTTTTTGTTTTAATGTAGACAGACTCCAATACAGTTAGAAGGACAATCTTGCTGTGCCAATTATCCGAAAATTTTCTTTTAGCGCAATGTCGCAAATATTCAAGCCGATTTTCAAGTTTTCTACTACATAAAAATTGTTCAAGGATTAAGGCTATTCGCAACAATAGCTAACGCACGCTTTGGTTGCTATCCAACACTTTCCAAAATGTCGTCGGCATCACGAAGTTTTCTAATCGTGTTTTCACGAATTTTCATTAGGTCGTAAGTCCAATCCGAGTTCCGATGACCGGTCGACAAGAGACGAAGAATTAATTTCTCTATTGCATGGTAAAAGGTAAGTAGAGATTCTCGCCATTCGATCAAAGATTCCATTGGCCATTCCGAGTCTACATATTCTTTCTGACCAGACAACTGTATGTTATCTTGCTTTGGTTTTTCGTAGACCTCTCGGTCAACTTTCGTCCTGTTTTTGCTTGCTCTCATTGACGACAAGGTTGCGACTGTTTTCGTTTTGTCTTGAATATGCCCGAGCTCACTTGCATTAAATCGATCGGGAAGTAGTCGGCTACTACATCTTACGTTGTCCTTATCTTCAATTTCTTGCAAAGAGTAATATTTATCGCGAAGATCCTTAATCCTAAGCTCAGTGACGAGAGCTGTCTGTTTCTCGATGTTTTGAAGCTGTAAAGCCAGCGAATCACGTAATTCGGATCGTTGACTTTTTTTCTTAATTACAGAAGCGCATATTCCACTTAGTCGTGTCATCTGTTTTGCCAGTTTTCGAAAGAGTTGCTGCTGCTGCTCATCAACAACGTGTACAAATGAAGGCTGAGTCTCTGGCTGCAGATTATTGGAATACAATGACAGCTCACTATCCTTTCGTGGGTAAAGTCGAGTTTGATAAAACGGTGTCCAGTTTTGAGCAGGATGAATGTTCATTCGTCCATAATTCTCGTAGAACCCGGGCTCATGGTGATAAAAATTTCCATCATATTGCGATTTGCCACTTATATACTGCTGAAAGTGAGGTGGTTGAACTTCAATTCGAGGTTGAGTGGCATGATACATCTGACTATAATATGGCAAGGGATATGAATAAGGATATCGTATATCGGGCGATTCTATTTGTACATGGCCGGGTGATCTTACGTTCTCACGTTCAACAGTTGAATGCTGGTCTTGAAACGAAAAAGATTCATTTTTCGTTGGCATCTCTTCTTCCGTGGTCATAGTTGCTTGTTCACACGTTGTGGGCAAGAGCAGAACTTCTGTCGTTTGCGTCGATGAATTTCGACGAAATAAAGGCCCCTTGCCTCTGTCTGATCTCCCCATTTTGCCCCAGGTGGCTCCCCTTAAAGCAAACTTGTGGTGACTCAATGTTCTCCAAGCAACGCCTGCAGTCCTACAGGTAAGTAACACGACTGCTGATGTAAAATTAGCTTCTAGATCTTTCCTTGTGATTTATTAGCAATACAAAAATTAATGATTCGTTTTTCTGTCTATAAATATACCTTTCTCGCAAATCTGTCGTAATTGCTCGTTTCAAAAGTAAAAATGAAAAACAACTATACACCAGAGCAAGACTATTATGGTAAGTATCTCCTGCTGCTATCACTTTGTTGTTAACGAGGCCATCTTAACAGATTTCAATGCTAAATGTTTATAGAGCAATATTTACAAGCACTCTATATACTCATACACACCTGTGCTGTCTGGTAATCGAACCAGTAAATCGTAAGAACAAAAGAACTGCCAACTTTGGTGTAACATTGATCGATTCTTATACGCCATGGTGATTTCCTTACAAAAGCGGTAGTTGAGACTTGTAAGTGTTCATAACTTTAAATACAGGTTTTACCGTTCTGTAAAAGGGTGCCATCAACTGTGCCATCTTGTCAACCATTTGTAGGTGACTTTTCTTGTAACAACACTCGCACAAATGAAAAAATTATCATATCCTAAGTGGTAAGATTTTTATGAGTTCCTTAGAGTATTTCAATCACTCCAATACGATGCGTATCAATACTAAAGGCCAGTAATATTGATTAAAAGTAATGATTTTCTTTTTGAATGATAATATTATCCTTTGCACTAGCAAGTGACAATTTCGTCCTTATAGCTTATTTTGCCGATGAAATTAAGAAATCCAGCCACTTTCAGCCTGATTACATCGTATTCGCTGTAAGGCTTGTTATTTAAATTACGAAACACACTTATCACTTATTTTCTTGTAGTCCGCCATGAAATTACTATCATTAATGAATGAATTACCATTTCAACTTCCACTACCTCCATCGCTGATCTGTAAACAACCCGAAAAAGCGTGGTTGACGAATTTTCTTTGTTTATTTTCCGTACACCTATTCTTGTTGCTAATCATAATTTTCAACTTTTCTAATTGGCCACCATTGTGGTCTACTATAACTTTGCAAAATCATAAAATCGCAGTTTGCGCGTTAAATATTTATGAACAGTTTTTGTTGAAGATGTCCTGTATTCAAAGAGTTTGGTACTCGCTGAGTACTGATATGGTTTTTATGGGCAGGAGTCGCTTTCTCTAACGTTATCCAGTGTCAGCGTGGATAGTCCGACTTTATTATTTACTTTTCATGATACTGTCTCGCCGACCAAGTAAATGCATTACAATAATGCCTGCTTCAGATATATGGTAGTTATGCATATAAAAAACTCGTTGAGCTTGTCAACAAAACAGAAATAGGTTTCAGTTATGCGTCAATTAAGGTTGACATTCATGTCTTGCCACTGATTGTACAACTCTAAAAACTATAACATAAATTCCAGAGACGTAAATTGTAATGTTCGTGTCGTCACGTCCTAGAGGCGGCAAGTAAGGATCACCGACGTGAAATTAATGGCTCGAGAGGAACACACGAGGACATAGAGGTAGATTGTCTGATGACATGGCAAGGCTAGGATGAAAGGCCAAGCTGTTTACAAAATGGGTGTGATTTGAAAGCCATAATGACGTAAGAGTCACATGACCAGAACTACGTATTGTTTGATACTGTCCAATAATATCTAAGGCATGACGATGTGCAAAACGTAATTAACTAATTCACAAGTACACAATACTTGTGAATGGATGGCAAGATCTTCCTAGTCCTGAAAAGAATTATTGTATTAACAGCAGAGAAATACTTACAGCTTTTTTAATCTGTGTTTCTATGCGGATAGAAAAATTCCCTGGCAAGGAAGTTTTAAGTATACAGGACATTTTTGAGGCCCATAAGACTTTTCGGTTGCAAAGTCAGTGATCTTTTCTCCAAAAATTCTGGAAACAACATCCTCTGGACATCCGTTTTCAAGGAGAATAGATTTTATTTTCCTTAGTTGCGAATTTAATTTAGATTTTGAACAGATACAAAGTGTTCTATGAGCAAGTGTTCTGATGAGGTTGATTTTTCTCTTTTTTGAGCAAAAAGAATCCAAACAAAGGTACTGACCAGTAAAAGTAGCTTTTCGGTAAACTGTTGTTAGCAAATTAGTGTCAGTTTTTTTCCACCAAAACATCAAGAAAAGGTAATAAACAGTCTTGTTTTTTTTCAACCGTAAATTTAACGTTTACTAGAAAATTGACAATGCGCAAAAATGTATAAGGACAAGAATTTTTGGATAATTGGCACAGCTAGATCGTCCTTTCATCTGAATGTATTGCAGTCTGTCTACATTTAAACAAGAAAACCAGTAATCTGTAGGCAGGAAGAGTTCGTTTTTTCACTTGGACTCTGCCAATAATGTATTGTTTTTTCATTTTTCCTTTCTTTGTTTCCTTTCTTCTCTAGGATTGGCTACTTTTGCTACATGATTTGTATATATAGGTTGCCATATACATATACTTTCCTTACTGATGTTTTATACTCTGAAGAGTGTCAGACAAGCTTTTAAGTATGATTTTAGCGCAATGTCGCAAATTTTCGAGGCGATTTTCAATGTTTGCACCACAAAAATTTTGTTCATATATATATATGAACAAAATTTTGTTCATATATATATACATACATTTTTTTTGTTTTTGTACTGTGTCATCACCACAAAAAGATTTGGCGAAGGACTTACAAGACGAAACCCAGCAGTGGTTAAGGGGAAATACTTTTTAGTGCTTGTTTCGGCTTAAGCTTTCATCATTGTCAGATATATATAGTATCTCAACAGACACTGCTTTGATATATTTGTCAAGAGTGGAGCATTACCAAAACAGCTGCACTAAGTGAGAGCCACTTAAATATATGATATATAAGCCACAGAAGATGCACAACCTCCTGCTACCATACCTTAAATCAAGTAAGTCAAGGGAGCATTGGGGGATTTGAAATATATTTGTCAAGAGGGGACAATTACCACAACAGTGCTGCAATAAGTTGGAGCTGACTAGACTCAAATTTACAATGCTTAGATTTAGAAGCCTATATATATATATATTGTGCCGTGATGGCACGGAGGTTTGAGTGTTGGCTTTTAAGTCTGAGGATTGCAAGTTTGAGCCCGGTCGGCTCCC
>JANTCA010031092.1:0-15339 GCA_024741275.1 Chironex yamaguchii | reverse complement strand
AAGGTCTAGAGTTAAGGTCTAGAGTTAAGGTCTAGAGTTAAGGTCTAGAGTTAAGGTCTAGAGTTAAGGTCTAGAGTTAAGGTCTAGAGTCAAGGTCTAGAGTTAAGGTCTAGTTTTCACAGCTTTCATCATATACTGCTAAGCTTTCTGTGTGGTAGGTACGCAGTACTTATGAATGGATGGAAAGTTGTTCCTATTCGTGAAAACAATTCTGGGATTGAGAGCAGACAAAAATTACATCTTTTTTGATCTGTGTTTCTGTGCGGATAGGAAAGGAAACATTTTCTTTCTATTTTATGACTGGCTAGTTTCAATCCATGTGTTTTTATCATAAACAAGAGCAGCCCCCCTTGGGCTATGACGTGTAACATAACACAATGAATACTAATTAGAATAAACAACGAAATAGAAAAATGGATCATGATAGAAAAATGATCCATGTTTCTTATATAAAGGTTGCCTTGTATCTGTACTTTCCCTTTTGACTTTCAGAACCGTGTAAGTTTGCTTTTAGCGTTATGTCTCAAATTTTTAAGGCGATAATTTAACAGTTGCAACCACAACTGTTGCAAACCTCTAGATCCGCGCCTGAACAAATTAGAGAGGGAGTGTATTTCGAAATCAACGTAAAGACCATCAAGGTCTTCCCCAAATTAAACAAAAGCTCCTGAAGTCTAATTAGTTGATCATAGAGTGTAATGAAGTCTTGTACGTAATATTTAAATTTTTGGATTCAATAACTTTCATTTAGGAAGCTGGAAGAACATAATATAAAGGGTGAATAAATAGAGCTTTCACGGACTTTAAAGAAGACATTGAAGATATCAGGAACGCACAAATGTGTGGAGGTTGGGGATACTATAGGTAACTCCAAACTTGGCAGGACTAACGAAATGTAACACTAGTTATTATTAATGGCTCTTATTTGTCTTCCTTATTATTACTTTTTTACAGGATGACAAGAATGTCAGATAAAACATGCATAAACTTTTCAAAATGATAGTCTTTGTCGACTCAGTAGAAGCTATGGAGGTCTGACGATTATCATGTCGTGAGTCGAAAGCTTTTTCTGATCTACGCTTCGAGAGGTCCTTCTCTCATCGTCAGGCTCTGATGATGGGAAATGGATTTCTCGAAGCGTAACTTAGAAAAAGCTTACAATTCATGACGTGATAAACTTCAAACGTCCATGCATAACATCATATATTAGGGAAAAATATTCACAGATATTGCTGCTTTTTTAATGTTTTGACATGGTGCAAGTATGGGCTATTTTGTTTCTTTGTTTCTATCCTTATATCCCGCCAACAAAATGATCAAAAGTGATAAAATTTGTTTGGTTTTGTACTTAACTTGCGATAATTTCATACCTTTTGTCGCACTTAACCGCAGTTTTTCAGTATTCCGTAAATCAAGTGATGATATTTAATGCTTACTAGGATCAAAGATTTGTCCATAGTAGCTTTCGTTATACTATCTTCATTATCAGAACATTTCCGGCGCCATTTCTAAATCCATGATCTTTTCCCTTAGTTACGAGACAAAATATGATCAGCATACTATTCGAAAGTTGAATATTCCTCTTGCTAGTTTGTACACCAGATGTGAAGGACCAGGTAAGGCAAAGGATGAGCATTAGATTTTACGATAATTCTAAATCTATCTAGATTATTAATTAATTAAAAGCCAGAGACCGGGATTAACCAAAGAAGGAGACAACTATACCATGACATTTCCTTGCTTTGGAAGAATATTCGAGGGATGAAATATTCATGCTGGTTTTTGATATTATTGTTAGTAGAATGAGTCTTTAGTACCACAAGGAACTGTACTGGCAACTTCGTAAGCCAATAATTCCAACTTTAGTAACAGTGTTTTTAACGGGACAGATTTTGATTGTAAAAGGACGATTAATTTGGGTATTATGGAGTACTAAAACTAGATCACCATTTCACGTAGAACGTAATAGGTTAAATTGACAAAATTTAATTTGACAAAAATTTCACCAAGTGTGACAAAAATTTAACAATGGTGTGAAATAGACTACCAAAATTGAATTAAGTCAAATAAATAGTCTTCCGGCTAAGACCCATGGAGCAGAGAAGACACGTGCAAACCAGTCTGTAAGAAGAAGTCTTGCATTCCCAATTCTTAGCCTGATCACTATCTTATCAAGAGATAGGTGGTAGAAAGCAACTTTAACGCGAGCAACTGTAGCATAAAAGTTGATACGTTTAACGCCATAATTATAGCGTTCGGTAATATTTTGATTTATTTAACGGTCTTCTTCAAATGACTGCTTTGTCACTAGGATACCCGTAACACAAAGCTTATACACACAGGGACGGATACACAAAAAACGTAACGTTCTCACGAAGGTGAGGTGGGCGTTCGGGGGCAGACATCTCTAATATATCTTAACCACACCCTTACACAGGAGTGGAAAATGCCCTATTCAAACAGCTGGTTTCACAAGATTCTCATTAATATAGAGAATAGCTGTCATTCAAATGGAACATTTACAGTTATAAATCTAGTTATAGTTATGAATACAGATCCAGTTGTAATTACAAGTAAATGGATGAAATCCATAGATATATGTACTTGACAGCGTAATATAATCAAGTATTATTCTAATGAGGTTAAATATTATCTACTCTTGTACACTTGATGTTTATTCATTCTGTCTATCAATAAATCTAATACAGCAGGATATATGAGCTTTGAAGAGCATAAATACTAATGGGCAACTGTAAAGAATTATCATGAATAAATCCCCTTAAATAAATTCAAATTTTAAAAAAAGTTGAAATATTATTTCTGAATAATTGCAAGCTCCTTCATGGCAATACGGTTTCAACAGAGAAGCTTTTTGATGTTTTTTGATGCAAATAATCAAAGAAAGGCATATAAAAATTTAAACTATAGTAGACGGTGACCTCAAATTTGACTATTAATGCCTTCACTTCAACCAGATACTCCGTTATATTTTATGCAGACAAACTGGATGCTATAGATCACAAGCAACCATGTATGTTATTGACATTACTAATTACCATTCATGCTTTATGAAACAGGTCCATGATTATTGTGTTCTTTTTCTGATGATTCAAGGGGAAAATGACCTTCTCAGGTGAGAATAGTAAGAAACCTTGGATCTACCCCTGACAGAGTACAGCTTGTCAAGTCAAATATGCTTTAGATCAGCTTCATTCTTAGCCAAGATTTGGTTAGCTTTAGCTTATGTTAGTCTAATGTTATTTTATAGTTAGTTTGGTCTATATCTAACTTACTTTGTTTAATAAACCACTCTAAAATTTATCATTGTTACCAATTTTTAAGTTAGACATCAAACATATATCCTGATGAATTTACGATGATCAGGTATTTAAAATGGACCACGCAATCTAGCCCTCGCGTACCTATTTTAGCTTCTATAAATATTAAATTTAAAGGGCGGGGTGGTTAGCGTTCTCCAAACTAACAAACATATTAGAAGTAAAAAATGTTCCACCCTGTTTGAAAAGAAAAGCTTTTGATCAATGTATACTGCCAGCTATGACATATGAAGGAGAAAGTTGGTCCTTGACAAAACAACAAACGACACAGTTAAGGACTACACAACTTGCAATGGAGAGAAAGATGTTGGGCATACGTCTGAGAGACAGAAAAACAAATGTCTGGATTCGTGAACAAACAAAGGTGAAAGATGTCATCCAAGAAATAACAAAAGCTAAGTGGAGATGGGCAGGACACGTATTCAGACGAAGAGACGGACGATGGTCAGAGAGAATCACCAACTGGAATCCGAGAGACAGAAAGAGAAGACGAGGACGACAGTTCACAAGATGGGAAGATGAGATTAAAAAGTGTCAACCGGAATGGAGGAGGGTAGCGTGGAATGGACTGGAGTGGATACATATGAAGGAGGCCTTTGCCCAGCAGTGGAATCTCAATGGGCTTGGATAGATAGATAGATAGATAGCTCTTGCAATGATATAGCAGTATGGATAGTACTAGAGATTTATAAAGTTTGGTCTTGAATGCAATTCCGCATCTTTTCCAGATGGTTCCAAGCTTTGACTTGGCTGCTGTTGTTGTGTGGTTCTGATTAGTACTTCTTGAATGGAGAATCTCTAAATATTGTTGAACCCAGATATTTAAATGTCTGAAATTTTTCAAGCTGTTGGTTGTTCATCACTATTGGTGTTGCAAGTGGTTTCTTATCTCGGGAGTAAAGCATGATTTTGTTTTTTTTAGAGGTGATTTCTATGCCCACAGATGCTGCCACTTGTGCTAGTCTAGTAGTAAGCTCCCGTATCTCCTCCTTGCTGCTACCAATCAAGTCAGTGTCATCTGCAAACCTTAGATTGCACATTGGTCTGCCATTGATTAAGATGGTTGGCTGAAACTTGTCTAAAGTTCTCAACATGATGTGCTCAAGAGAGATGTTAAACAGAGGAATGGCCTGCCTAACACCAACTGGTGCTTTGTACAATTCTCTGATTTGATTGTTAAACAAGACTGCATTTGATGTGTCGTTGTATAATGCTTGAACTACTGTCACAATGTTACTATCAAAGTTGAACTCAAACATCCCCTGCTACAGGCCCGCTTGCCATACTCTGCCTTTTTGAAATCAATAAAATGTGTGGTAAGTGTTCTTGTTATGCTGAAGGTGTTTCTCTGTCAGCAAGTGTAAGTTGAAATTCTGCTCAATGGTTGCTTTGGCTTTTAAGTGGCGAAGTAAGACCTGGAGCATAATCTTGCTTGGATGACAAATCAAGCTGATTGTTTTGTCAATTTGACAGAGCTTCAGAATTCCATTTTTGGGTAAGTGAATGATGAGTGAATGTGTCCATATCTTAGGCCATTTATGTTCCTTCCAGATGTTGCTGCACAGTACTGTGAAGGCTTTGGCTACACGTTTACCTCTGTGTTTCAGATTTTTACCTTGGATGTTGTCTAAGCCTAGTGACTTGCCTTCTTTTTATTAGTTGATGGCACATCCAACCTCAGATTGAAGAATGCTGTCATCAACTTTGCCATCCAGTTGGGCTGTTGTTTGATCCTGGAGGCCAATATCTGGGGTAATGGGGTAGTTGTACAAGCCTGAGAAGTATTACGTCCATTAGTTATGCACCTCTGAGCTATCTATTAGTAGTGTACTTTCTTTGTTTTCTTTGTTTCCTGTGTTACAGGTTGATTTGCTGTTGTTTGCAAGCATGCTGTGTTCTATTTGTAACCATTGATCTGACAACATGTCATTCTTAGTCTTCCACAAAACCTTCCTTACATTCTTGTTTTGGATGTTGTTTGTGCCGAAAGTGATGCAAGTATAATTTTGGTGGTGGATGAAGATCCGGTGAATTTGTCACTTTCTTTATTCTGCACAGTAAAATACCACTTTACCGTGGAGTCTACAAAGTTCTGTACATGTTTACTACAGTTCTATTTCACTTAACTGTTCCTTGCGCAGTTAGACAAGGTGGAAGTTCTCCATTTTACTTGCCTAAGAGGAAGTTCGAATTTCGTACCAACAATTTCTAAGTTCATTCAGCTGTGATTTGCATAAAACACGGGATGAAACCTGCGCCACTCCTCTAGCAATCAAGGTTACTCAGAAAACAAACAAATCTTCGATTTTCTACTTATTTTCTTTCACATTACATAGTAGGACAGTTATTCAAAGCAAGTCGAAGAAAACAAACAAATAACTTGGCACAAGTCAAAATTAGATGTTATGTGGGTGGAGACTGCTTTAAAAGTTGACCAATGATCGACCGAAAAAGGAATGTAAATAAAATATGATTGATTGATTGGCAATGTGCCAAACAGACAACATAGTCTTATCATGAAAATACTATTGTATCACGAATTGCAAATAATAAACGACACAACGTTGTTAGTTCACTACATAAAGCACAAGTTACAGATCTAAACGAAATACAAGATCTGTGAAAAATTCACGATCTACAGTTTGAATGCCTCATCACTCTTGTGCTTGTTCTTTTCAAGTTCACGTTGTCATCACAGAGTTGGAACAACCTTTGTAACGCAAGGCTGCCTTTTCTTCTTTGATTTTCCTACAACCTTGTCAGCAGTTTCTTTGATGACCGTGTTCCTATCTTCTGTCAAAATGTGAACATCTTAAGCAGGAAATCCATCCTGTGAATTTTTATTGCAGTACCTTACTGACTTTAAGCTTGAAGTTCACAAGGACAAGGACGTGATGACTGCCCACATCTGCACCAAGGAATGTTCTGGTTTGTGCTCTATTGATGCTTGATTGAAATCTGCGAGGAACCAAGATGTAGTGAATCTGATTGTGCATTCTGTCCCTAGGTGAACGCCATGTTGTCCTTCTGGTAAGTGTATGAGAGAGCAGCGTGTTTGCTAGCAACAAAAGATTTTCATCCGCAAACTCTAAGGGACAGTTGCTTCTATCATTGGTGATATCCACAGGGAATCATCCCACAATTCTTGGTCATCAATCATGTGCGTCTGTTCCTACTTTTGTATTTCAGTGACCTTGCACCACAATGATATTCTTTTGAACAGTTGTTTTAATTGCCTTTTCCTGCTGGTTATAAAAGATCTCAACATCACTGTCTCCATAATCACTAGTTGGAGCATAAATCTGAATGGTGGTCAGATTAAGAGACTTGGCACATATGTTTAGCGCTATTATTTGTTCTGATACAGGTGTGCAGCTGACTGCTGATTGTAAGGTGCTCTTGTTTACCAGACAACCACCCCAATGAAGATGTTGGCACTTGCGACCTTCTCCAGTGTTGACCTTGCCAAATCCTATCCAGCGCACTTCAGAAAGGCCCGTGATGCTCCATCTGGAGATTTGCAGTTCGTATTCAAGCTCCGTGAGCCTTCTACAGGCATATTGTGTTTGTATATTCCCAGTGACGATGGTGACTGTTTCTTTAGCGATTTTCAAAGCCGTTGGTGTTCTGGTAGCACACTTGTTACCTCCACCCTGGAATGAAATGGTAGGCATGGTCTTTGATTGTCTGGGCCTCGACCGTTCCCGCATTTTCTTCGTTAAATTATTGTCCACGATATTCAGAAGACAAAGTGCTACACTGAGGTGCCTATTTCCTTACTATGTAGTCGAGTGGGTAGCTTTCCTAACTCAATCTGTCCTCGCTGCCGTTGACCATGTAAAGATGGTTCATCCACCACCAAAGTGACCTGACATACCACTCCTATGCCAGCTAGCAACACTAGTCTTTTCCTTAGTAAAGCACTGAGTACAACACTAGAGCGCCTTACAAATTAAGCTATTTCACCGATAAATGGGATCCTTGTAGGTACTACCATCCCAGGTCTCGAATTGAAATCTTGCAAATAATCGAATTTTAGATTTTGTTTGAACTTGCCTCTTTGTTCCTTCTTTTATCGATTTATCTAGTCCAGGTTATCAAATTCGTAGCAAAACCTACTCTTGGCTTCCATAGCCTAAAGACACGCAAATATTCCCTACGTAATCTAACATTGTCTCGATGTCTGCAATCTCTAGGCCCAAAGAACCTTGTATCCTTTTAACGGCCATTTTATGCTTCAAACAAATATGATGTCATATTTTATTTTAAGCTTATGGAAAATTTGCTACAAATTTATGAAGATGTGCCACAAAGAATCCTGCTGTGTCGACATTGCCCGGCTAAGAAAAAGAAAATCCTGTATATTTATCTGCAACAGGAAATAAATTCGAGGCATTTGGAAACACAGAGGAACCGCTGGACAGAGAAAAAGAAATCCCGCACTTTTCTATCAAAAACTCAAGAAATTGCTTGTTTTTAGCAGATCTGTTTTGTCTGCAGATTGAGAAACTGCTCTGTGCAACTTGAGGCTTATTGAGAGTAGTAATTGTGGATATTTTATCGCTTGGCTCTTCAGTAACACTTGTGGCCTCTTGCGAAAACTGTCATGGCTTCAGTGTAGAGGAATTGATGTGTAGCTGGGTGGGCAAGTCTGCTTCAACCAGTTCTCCCTTAGAAGTGAATCTGCGAGCTGCTTTGGTATTCAGAGGCATTGAGTGTGGATTTCCGGGATGGAAGACTGGTTCAGCACAATGAACATGCCAGATTGTTTGATCCAAGGGTCATACCCAAGCATAAATTTAAAGATTGATGAAGCAAGAAGGAAAACTTTTGGAAAACTTTCGGACAGGTCAAGAGAAGCCGTAACGAAATCCTACAAGGAAACAAAAGTTGCTCCAAACAGATAGGGTGTCCTAAGTATTACTGTTTCAGTTGACAGAACATGGCAACATAGACGACAGTCATTGTACAATAGCTTAGCAACAGAAATTGACTTGCTTACTGGCCTACCACTTGACTGTGAGGTGCTTTCCAATTTTTGCCTCAAGTGCAAAATAGCCAAAGACACTAGGCCTGGTGAGGAGTGGCAAGAGAAGAATAGCCTAAAATGCCCAAAACATTTAGAAGGGACAGCAAATGTGATGGGAATCGAGCGTGCAAAGTGTATTTGGGAGAGTTCAGTTACAAAAAACAAAATTCAATACACCACTGTCTTATGTGATGGAGACAGCACGACTTATGATGCTTTGTGTGGAGACAAACGTATGGGCTTGATGTTTCTATTTAAAAGGAAGACTGTGTCAACCACATTTCTAAGAGAATGGACACAGCTCTCAGGAACACTGTTGCAGAGGTGAAGGCCAAAGAAAACCTTTATCTCAGGGAAAGGCAAACTAACACAGCCAAAAATAATGAAGATCTAAAATCATTATAGCAGAGCCATTAGAGATAATTAGGGATCATACCTACATTAAAAGAAAAGAATATTTGCCATCTTACTCCACCTTTCATCTCATGTTCCCCTTGAGAGGTGCTTCTAGCAGCAGCAAGCTATAGCTAAAATAAAACTCCAGGACCCCACAAAGATCACTAGACACTGCCATCGGAAGTTGGCAAGTATCTAGTGCCCATTTTTTTAGAGACCATCTAGTCAACAGATGCTGCAGAGATGCCAAGGAAGAAAACTCAAAAACCCAATGAGGCTCTTCCTCAAATAATTCGGAAGTTGTGTCCAAAGGCAGGGCCTAGGACTTTGGAATCTGCTGTTTACATAGCAACGAGTCAATTTTCAATGGGAAAAACTTTCAAAGGCATTCTTTGTGACTTGTTGGGGGTTGAGCCAGGGCAGTATTTCAGAAGAGGATCATTAAGTCATAGTCATAAAGGATTAAAGAGAGCAGAAATAAAGGCTTCTAATAAATCCAAACACAGAAGAAAGGCATTAAAATTCAACAAAGCTGTGAAGAATCAAAAATAGACAGAAAAAGAGGGACCGTTGTACTCTGCTGGGGCTTTTAATGAGTACATTTGAACTAATTAAAATAATTTAAATGAAGAAAAATTGAACTAATTTTATTAGATTTTATTATATGGGAAGAGAACCTGCGTCAGATGCATTTGATGCCCTACTTTTTTTATAATTATTGGATTGGTAAAGATTCTTTCCATTGCCAAAACTTTAAAAGTGTTTTTCTCCAGTTGCAATTTTTCGTCAACTCAACAATTGGCAAGACACTCCATTTTCTGATCTTCAATTCTATTATAAACATCTATATATCAAATTAAAACTGAAATAATGCAAAATTCTTTTATCTATCTACCTTTTTTATTATCATTAAAAAATCCTCAAGCCTCCAAACATTTGAAATGGTATCGAAAGATAAAAAATTCATGGCAAAATTAATGTAGACTTGAAATGAGAGTACATTCTGCAACATCTCATCTTTAATGTAATATATGACATGCCAGGAAAACTTTGCCAGGGACAAAATGGGGGCTTAGCTCATGAGGGCACTTTTTGCTATTGTTCATGGGCTACCATGAAAACTAATTAGAATATCAAAATTTAAGTCTAATTATTCATAATTGAGATATAATGTTACATATTTATGCCAATTTGCAAGTTCTTTGTAGTCTTGAAAATAGTTTATCGACAAGTGACTTAGGAGTTGCTCGTCACTCTCCAAAACTCTGGAAAACCTCTGGCCCGAACTGCATTGTATAAGTCGGGACTTTCTATCAAAGATACCTTCTTTAGAATAGTTATTGAGGATGAGTTTCCATGCTATTTTCTATTGCACTTGCATTTTTTGTACCAGAGATGTTGAAATAGCAGATAGTGAAATAGACTAGGAGCAGTTTGACTGAGGACAATTTTTGTGCGAAGTTTGCCTGATTTACCATAAACAATTCTTGTCTGATGGGGACGAAATTTTAGCTCTTCAATGGCTGTTTTCAGAAACAAGAAACGTCTCTCCTTAATTGCAGTTATTGCTTGTTTCAACTTTGCTAAACAACTTCTGATTCTAACAGAAAAGTTCCACCAAAGTCTTCTTTGACCGTGATAAAACTTGTCCTGTCGTATACTCCTCCATCAATACTTCTTTAATGGATATCAATCTCCTTGAGCTAACGTTTGCGGTATTGCGCTAAAAACATACTTAAAAGCTTTTTCCTCTCACACGCTTCTGAGTAATAATCGTCAGAAAAGGGAGGTATAGATATATGGCAGCCCTTTATAAGGAATATGGATCAAAACTAGCCAATGTTCAGGATGTTAAGGTAAAGGATGAAGCATAGTATTATTTTCATCTCAGTTTAGTGCATGCAACATGAAATAAGACACAATTTACAGGGATTCTGGAGAACTTAAATATGGCAGGGGAATACTCAAAGGCATATAACTTGGATGATTTCTTTGGCAAACAGCTTGAGTTTATAAGAGGGTGACCTTTTCCTGATTGCATTATCTCATTAAGCAGTAGATTGATCATCATTGTTTTTCAAATAATTTTTGGAAAACAGTAAGTAAGAGTTGTTGGTCTAGTCTATAATGGATAACAGTATTAGTACATCCAATAAGAAATGTCATTCCCTGGCCATCCCTCTTTAGTGCTCCTATTTTGGAATTTTAAAGTATCTGCTGCTGGAGGAATTTATTTGGCACGGTTTAGGTTGCAAGCTCGATATCTGCCACAATAATATTTAGCCACTTCCATGATTGTCTAATAGTCTATGGTAGCCTATTAGTTGAAGCAATTGCTAATTCAATCTTCAAGCCTCTGCCGTCTCGAATAAATGTGTTATGTTAAGATTTAGTTTGTAACATCTGCTGATACCACATTGATGTTTGTCCTACGATGCATACTTTCATAGCTCTAAATTGAGGATAATTGGCAGTAGGGCAAATTTACCTCTGTTAATTATGTAAGAAGAGAAACTTGGTGGGTTGTAATTCTTTTATTCTGGAATTGCAGAGTATACAAAGAAGCAAAAGGATTGTAGACCCATAGAAGAAGCCTGTTCTCGATACTATTTCTTTTGCTATTTCTTAAAGATACTTGACAATATAGGGAGACATTTTTTGATTTTATTTTTAAATGATTATGCCAAAGCAATTTAAAGCACCCAACAGTGTTGTCTTGTTAAACAAGATAAACACTCATATGGATGCTTGATTTTCTGAAGTTACCTTTTTCATCGGCATTTCTGCACCTTGTCAGTTGCCTTTTGCAATCTGGAGTGCATCCAAACTGAATATTATGTCCACCTTATCAACCATTTAAAAGTATTGATCGGTCTCCTTCGCTCAGTATTGAGGACATGTGGATGTTTCTAACCCTAAGTGCGAGCTTAACAAGGGCATAAAGGAGACACACATTTTTTATAAAACGTGGTCGGTAACAGTAGCAACTAGCACATGTTTGATTGAGAGCGAGGAAAAATGGGCAAGCTGAAAGACAATTTGACTTATTTTTCAATGTTCTTTATTGCCAAGAATACAGACGTCGAACAAATTACTCTTCAAATGCGACCGATGCTCCGGAATGATAAAAGTCAAAACATTTCGACAGCCTTATCCATATCAATAGATAATTTACCCAATCAAGTCCTAAAGAACCATGTAAAAAGGGCTACACAAAGATTTAAAGATGTATGCAGGTATATAATGAAATCAATTACAGCGTACACGATTTAATTAACTAGATTTGGACAATTGCTGCGTCATTATTCAACTTAATGTCTTCATTTAGGCTAAAAGCTTGAAGACGAAGAGTAGACTATGATAATGTACAATACGAACCATCTTATTCATTAAGATTAGCACAGTTGTTCACGCTTTTTCAGTAGATATTGACGTCCTTGTGTAGTGCGTAGTTATTTCATACGTCGAGCAATTGTTTCAACAAGCTGTCTGTCCTCCTGTTCTTAGCTTCATTTTATCGGTAATATCCACTGATCTTTTGAGATTAGTTGTAATTTCATACTGACTTGTGCTTTCTATGTCGCTTCGATCCCAGACCTCTTCACGTTTGTATTATCCATGCCACACCAGTCTAAAGTTCTAGCAAGGACTGACTTGGCAATACAACAATACGTCAATCGAGAAAATCAGAATGTTGCAATGTTATACGAGTTTGAGCCAGTTGAAACAGAGAAGTAGCTAACATAGCAATAAAAACGTGTAGAAACATGTTTTCAGCTTTGGATTATTTAAATTCAAATTTAAGCACTGTGGCTGATAATTTTGAAAGAGAATTTGTATAGGGCCTTATATAGGAGAATGAGAATTTTGTGACTTAGCCTTTCCAGCGCACGCAGCGAAACTGTAAGTTCTACGATCAGAAATCTTAATTTATGGAGTTCGGCGTACCCACTGTAACAAATTAGTTCCTTGCATTTAAGTTTTAAAGGATAATGGTCTTTGACCTCAATGTGATCGGAGGCCAACTATGATAGTAGAGTCATGATTTCCCTTTTGTATACAAGACGTTAGCGAAAGCCAACTTTGCATTACAGGACGCATTGGCGGATTAAGTAGGGTGGGGTTGACTGGTTTGTAGTTTGGGACCTCCAATACTTAGGGCTTCCGAAAATTTCTATGCATGTCATTTTTTGTATTTAAAGACTTTGTTAAACAGAACAAATGCGGCAACCAGTATGGGAAAGGGAACAGGAGAGATTTGCTGTCAGATAATCAAGATCATTTTAAATTTGAGGTGTTTCTAGTAGTCAATGACAAATCATCCTCATCTGTCTAACATAATGCAAAAAGAATACAAGGACATTTAGGGCAAATTTGGCTTTTCTTTTCAACTTGAAGGAGCTCATCCATGATTGCATCCAAAAAGCACCTGATTAAATAAAATCCATCTGAATTGTTTCAATCTTTTAGAACTTGTTAAAATTGTTAGCGGAAGGTGGAAGCAGTGACAAATCTTGTACTTTTCCTGTTTCCTCGTAAAGAGATTTGAAAATTTCGTATCGCATTGTGTGCACATTTCTCTGGTTTACCTTGTACAAACATCTTGTATTTTCTTCTAGAGATAACATTAGAGACTCTGAGACCGTTTTTGTAAGCACAAACTCTTGAAACATAATTTCAAATCAACTACTTCTCTCGGGAATTTTTTAACACATCTTCGACTCTCCAAAGCGTATAGGAACATAGTGATTACCTCACATTGATAAAATACTTTTCAAACCTGGAAGCAGCTAAGGAAATAAAGGAGGTACAATGCCAAGGACGATTTCCACTTGTAACGCGTGAGGATGGGAAGCAAGTCATAGTCACCTTGGGTTTGGAGGAAAAGGCTACCTCGACAGGAGACTTTTCAGACATCAATTGGGCTTCATACACAGCGAAGTCAAACAGCTGAGAAAGAAGTTCAGAGAGCAGCTGTAAGAGCATCGTTGTTGATCTGACTAAAGAGGGACGATGCAGTTGGCTTAAAGACGTTAGAAAATTGTCTAACCACAAAATATGCAATGCAAAGAAGTAGCGAAAGACTAAAGAACAGCATCAAGCAGTCAGCACCAGTGATGAGAGTGTTCCAAAATAGAAGTTGGGCTGCTGCAGCTATACACTGTAGGAAAGATAGAGACCGAAACAAGTTGCTGCGGCCCTTCTCTGATAACCTCGAGGTTTACTGGATTAAATTACGGAGATGCTGACTAGAAAGAACGAGTCAATTTTAATTTTCTTTGGAATCCTCTTGAGCAAGAGTCTAGGAACATATTCTCGAGGTGTGGGAGAACATGCCTACAAACAGAATATTTATATCTTTGTTGCCCAAAAAAGAACGAAAAACAATGTGATATGATGTATGCATGCAACAAAAGCTTAGTTTCCGCTTCTTACTGATTACTGCATAACTCATTCCTAACTTCTACTTCTTTCATCGTACGAGTTTGCAACTGCAATCTTTAGAGAACGAAACTTCTCTACGGTTAACCTGTTTGAAAATTTTAAAACCTGAATTAGAAATTATTTCCTCAATATTGCAAAGCACTTCTTTATAAACTGGAAGTTATCAAGGTGTATAAATGCTTCTTTGAATTCATCTGGAAAAGCCCTAAGTACAAGTCAAGCACTGATAGCTGCCTCCCACATCCTTGACATCGCAACTGTCTCATTTCAGATTAATCTCAAAAAGTCACTTTATTGTTGCAAACTCTGTTGTTAGATGATTAATTAGTAAAAGGTAAATCAATCCAGTCTTTTTAATAGTATACAAGTTTCTTTAAATTTTTCATTTTCATTTGAGACAGAGAATTTGGCAAGGTTTGATCAGATGAGGAAACATACCGTAGAGGTTTCCACACATACATATTTGATAGGAATTCATGTTCTTGTTCATTGTTGATAGGAATTCATCTTCTTGTTCATTGTCGATAGTAATTCATCTTCTTGTTCATTGTTGATAGGAATTCGTCTTCTTGTTCATTGATGATAGGAATTCATCTTCTTCTTTATTTTTGATAGGAATTCATCTTCTTGTTCATTGTTGACAGGAATTCATCTTCTTGTTTATTGTTGATAGGAATTCATCTTTTTGCTCATTTTTGATAGGAATTCATCTTCTTGTTCTTTTGAGATTTGTCGTCTTCTTGAGGTAGCTTAGTGGATTTAATGGCCTGCTCTTTATTTCGGTCCATGATTGATGACAGCAAATGTGGCATTCTACTTGCTCATGTTCTGTGATTACTATAATCATTTTGTTCACTAGTAATAGAGTATTGGTCTGGATATTCCTGTACATTTACTTTGAACTCAACATTGTGTATGGCATCAATAGTACCATGACCAGTGACTGATTTAATTTTCGAACAATCTTTTTGTGGTACAAAACTTAAAAATCGCCTTGAAAATTTGGAACATTGCGCTAAAATCATACTTAAAAGCTTTTTTTGTCTGACACTCCTCAGAGTATGAAACGTGAGAAAGGAAAGTATATGTATATGGCAACCTATTTATATGAAACATGTAGCAAAACTAGCC